>CABFOS010076656.1:6482-17447 GCA_900660315.1 Diretmoides pauciradiatus | reverse complement strand
TTGCAATATCCTGTCGACAAGCAAGCTAACACATCGCGTTTGACAAGTACATACATTAAACAAATCAATCGGACGAAATACGATCCGTGGATATCAACTTCCGTTTCCGGGGACCGGGCATCCGCCGGCCGTTTTTCAGTGTTATTGCTTTGTTTATTATTTATTTGCTTACTTATTTGCTTGACAAACGCGACGCGGTAATTTGCTTGCCGACAGGATATGGCAAACATTTGATAGAAAAAATGACCGTAAAAAATAAATAAATAAAACAATGATCGCCGACCGGATATCCTGGCTAGACCGGAACAGCAAAAATAGTGGCCGTTGATCCCAGAGGCTTAGACGGTCATCAGACCGAATGAGCCTCTGGGTTCCCAGATTGGTCCAAAGGCACTGTTCCCAAAATCCACATATTGAATAGACACCACTCCAATGACATCCAGAACCTTCAGCATTTTAGGACGGACCTTCCACCCCTGAGGCCTTGCCACTGTGGAGCTTTCTAGTCAGCGACATCTGCCAAGGAGATGGGCTCAAAGCCTCCAGAATCTGCCAGCACTGCATCCTTAACAGAATCCATGTCTGTTGGATTTAAGAGTTCCTCAAAATAATCCCTCCATTTCTCACAATATCGTTCGTTCGTCGTCTTCCGCTTTATCCGGGTCCGGGTCGCGGGGGCAGCATCTTCAGCAGGGGAGCCCAGGAAGCCCTCTCCCCCGCCACTTCCACCAGCTCGTCCGGGGGAATCCTGAGGTGTTCCCAGGCCAGCCGAAAGATGTAGTCCCTCCAGCGTGCCCTGGGTCGACCCCGAGGTCTCCTCCCGGCTGGACATGCCCGAAACACCTCCCCAGGGAGGCGTCCGGGAGGCATCCTAACCAGATGCCCGAACCACCTCAGCTGGCTCCTCTCGACGTGGAGGAGCAGCGGTTCTACTCTGAGTCCCTCCCGGATGTCCGAGCTCCTCACCCTATCTCTAAGGCTGAGCCCGGCCACCCTGCGGAGGAAACTCATTTCAGCCACTTGTATTCGCGATATCACAATATCCCCAGTTAATGTCAGCATTTCCCTGCCCCTGCTGAGAACTGCCTGAGTCATGTCAGTCGTTCTTCATAACCTCTTCAAGGTTACTGTAAAAGAGTAATGTACTACTCTCACTGCTTGTTTCTTATTTAAAAGTGTTGTTATGACTTTTTTTTAAATGAATTTGTGACACTTATTGTGGTTGATTGTTGCACCTTCTCTTACCTTCAAAAATCAGAATAACTCAGTTGCCTCTCCTATGGATGATCAGGAGAACCAAATAGTGTTGACTTGTCATCCTTATGCTTAGTAAATCCAGTCAACGTAGTGGGAATACTACCCTGTGGAGAAAGTAAACCTTTTTTTCAATTATGCATCTGGCCTAGCTTACAGTAGTGTGAGAGGACAACAGCTAACTATGACCAAAACAAACTGGGGGATGGTGCACGGTGGTATATCATTTTAACTTGGTTTTGATGGGTAACTAAAATTATTACTGAAATATTATTATCGAAATTGCAATAGTCATTTGTTACACTATTCATTACTGATTAACAGTTACCACCCAGGACTGTACAGCAGCCCCCTGACAGACAGGCCCACCGTAACTCACAGTCCTGTGATGCTTTGATGGGCTTAAGATCAAAATCTTTTCTGCAGCATGACATGATAACCTGTACTGCACTTTATATACACTAGGTCCTTATATTTTCAGTCTTCATGAGTAGAATTGAAAACAATGCTGTGACCTCCATTGCACATTTCGGTTTGTAACCCTAGTTTACCCAAACAATAGGAACACATCCTTATTTCAAGAGCCTGGAGGGGAGTGGTTACCGGGGGAAGGAGGTTTATTCTAACACAGATTTGTTCAATAATGTTCAATTCAGAAGACGTTATGATCGTTGAAATAATGCCATAATAACAGCCCAAACTGTTTAAATGCTTCACCAGTTGTACAGTACAATGCAGTATATGTTGTTGCTGTTTTCTAGGGTTTCATTGGGCCTCCAGGTGTAGCTGGGCCACCAGGGCTGGAAGGCGAGAGAGTGAGTGATATATTTTTTATTTTCTTAGCACACATTACTCATTCCCACTCCCATCCCTATTAGCTCTATTAATGTAATGGTTTATACTTTTCTTCTTTTCCTTTATTTTCTGCTCCTACGTCCTTACACGTTTCATCAAAATGTTACTTTAGCATTTGGCTAATAGTCAGCTATATTCCATCATATATTGTTAGACTCTAGAGTGACTAACTACTTGAGAACATCTTTTAAATCACATTTATTTCCCTGTCTTTTTTTGGAGCTATAAGGCAAACGCAAAATATGTTTAGCAGCAATTATACAACTCCTTCATTTTTAACTTTTTGAAAAGGATAGAAGGAATATTACCATTTTCCACAAGGCTGTGCCTGAATGACGTCACAACTAATTCCCTCATTCTTGTGAGGAGATCCCAGTCTCGAGGACATCCCAGTCTTTATGGCCTTGTTAGAACTGTTTGGCTTCATGTAATGTGGCTGAATATCAACTGGACTTTTGCCTGGGAATCCATTCATGCTCAGTGATTAAACAATTTTTGAGTCCTGGCTCAGACTATGCCATCATAACTCATAACTCCAATTATACTGTATTTTCTCAGCAGCTAATATTAAAGGAAGGTGGATTTCCCTTGCTCTATACATATAAATAGACAGAGAGATCTAATTGCCTTCTGACTCTCCCACAGCCTGTTAAAATCTCATAATTTGAGAAAAATGAATAAAACCCTGTAGTTACGCTACTTGTGAACAGTAGCACATTTCCACACCTGAGATTCGAGTTATGTTTCCTGTATGTTTTTGATTCTTTTCTAGGGCATTCCTGGTCCTGTTGGGAAGCCCGGTCCCACAGGAAGACAGGTAATAATCAGATGTCTCGGCAGGGGGGGTAATTTGCTACAGCAGTTCGGGGGACAGCTGCAGGGGTGATTGTCCACTTTATCTCATCTGGTGCACATCAGGAGTGGTCATGACAGAAGAGAAAATGAGGGGGGAAGGAAATTCTGGTCAGAGTGTTATGCAACCCAAGCATACACACAGGATGCCCCAGGGGCATGAAGTGGAGATTCATCTGTCTGCTGCATGTGCTGTGAATGTGTGAGGGCAACAGGACACAGTGTCAATAGTCAAACATGACAGGGAGAGGAAAAACAAGATGGATAACTCAGCTCTGGAGACAGCGTGGCCGCTTTAAAAATGTTTGATGGCATTTGAGCCTGCTATGCCAAGTCTGTGCCAGGGTGGCACTGAAAAAAAAGAGAGATTAAGATCTAGACAGATGGAATATCGAGCTTGGGCCTTCACAGTGTGGTAAAAGTTAGAGTTTTAAAAATACATGTTAGCTCCTCTGTGTTGAAGGTGCCAAGCCGGCAGGCAGCCCGGTGTCTGTGTTTAGGTGAGGCTGGATTATCAAAGGCTTTTTTTCTGGAACAGAGTGCTGCCTGACAGGTTGGATCCAAGGCCCAAAGGCCTTGACTACAAACTTCACCAAAACACTGCCAGGCTAGTCTCACATGCTCAGACCTCTTTTGGCTTTACATCACATTACTGAAATGTTGTTACTGAATCAGTCATATGGGGTAACTGAAGCTTTATAGTTTATTGCTTTTTCCCCCCTCCTTACTGGCATGAGTAAATGCTGAAGTTTGCACGATATGATCTGTCATCTGGTATAACGGTAATAAACTAAGAGACCGAGACATTTAAGAATCAGGTCTGCTGGGGATTTACAAGGTCAGAATTACTTGATAAAGTTGAGATTAATAAAAACATGTAGTACTGGGAACCCAAAGACAAACTGACACCGTGAGTCATTCACCTCTACATGACTGCCTCATACTGCATATTAATAGTCTAATGGGAATAGGAATGCCTCTTTACTCTTATCTTTAATCAAACTTCTATGGGTTTAATTCCTTCACAGGGTGTGGTTGGTGATGCGGGGGAGAGGGGGCCTCCTGGTCCTGATGGCAATGAGGTAAGAACTAGTCCTCGTCCTTTTTCTTTTTTCTCGTCCTCCTCTTTGTCTTCTACGTCCCTTAACTCTTCCATCTGGCTCCCACTGCTTGTCAATTGTCCTCTTTTATCACCGACTACAGTACGTTTACATGTGCTCAGTATTCCAGATACTGGCTCATATCCAGGATAAGATCTTATTTGGGATTGTTATGAAAACCTAGCGTGCTGCATTTTTTCCAACAGCTATATTGAATAAATTGCTATTCCGACACCATCTGCCATCCAACCATCCATTAGTATTCAGGTCTTTCAGGGTAGAAGAACACAATTCATATTTTCCACAAAAAACAATGGTGAAGAGTATAACATGTTTACATCTGTTTCACAGTTCCCTGTCTCACAGTAGTCTACATTTAGAGACATATCTACCTCATCAGAGTAGTCACTTTTACTTCCAAATTGACTACATCATCAACATGACTATCTTTATCAGATATTGTTGTTATATATTTAGGCTCTTATTGCGAATAGCCATTTCCCCGCTGGACCTTCACAATGGTGCCAGCCATGGTCGCTACGAGATTTGTGATAAGAGCAAATTGTTATTGTGAAATATTTTAGATTTAGATATTGATTTGTCATTGGTGATATGTAATTTACAAGCATCAGCTCATAACTGGATTATGAATGAGTATCACAAACTGGAAAGGTGCACTCGGAGAGCGCAGACCTCCGCCCAGGATGCATGTCGCCTGTTTATGCGATTAAGATTCAGATCCACTCCAAAATGTAATAACTCTTCCTTGGGCCAAGCTAAACCTATCCAGCGGATATCATGAAAATCGGATGCTGCGTTAAGCAATTAGACCTCATTTCCTGTGTATGTGGGACCCTACACGGCACCCCGTGATTTGGATCCACCCCAAAATTTCATGGGGTCGTCGGTGACCGATACTACGTGCTTCCACCAGGTTTCATTAAAATCAGTCTGGTAGTTTTTGCGTAATCTTGTACACGGTCGAATGAATGGACTAACAAACGAACGGACTAACGAACAAATTTCTTCTGCAGGATACCAGATAGTACAGTATGTCTCCTATACTGTACTGCTTCTATACCATATCAGCAGGGCACTATGAAGCCCGCTCACAGTTTAGATTACAACACCTCTCTACTATTTTACTGTCTGGCTGTTTATCTCTCCATCATTTTTCTCTCTCCCTCCCTGTCTCAACAAAGAGACCCGGACCATTTTAAAGCCATTGCTGAAATCATACGTAATCTGTTAAGATTACTTGGGAAAACTTGGATAGAGTTTAATCAGCCCAGCAGTTAGAGAATGCAGTTAGAGAGTTATTGGGCAAGACTGAGTATGCTGCAAATTATCAGTCATGTTTTAGGTTATTGGTTTTATTGTTACTGTAGATCTGCAGCAGTTAAAAATAATACTGCATATAAACAATAGGGGCTTGAAAGAGGGGAGTGGTTAATACTATAGTACAACAGAAGTTATTGTTGTATTGCATCGTAATTATGAGGTATATATTATAATATCACCCTGTTTGTGCTATTTGTATATTTGAGAGTTTGTGTATTGGTGTTTGCATGTTATCTATACACAATTGTTTGGGGCTTTTTGAAGGACTTTGGTTGTGTGTTGGCAGCATGCAGTTATGGAGGGAAATGAGAATCTCTTAAGAGCACATAACAGGCCATTAAAATGCACACCCAGGAGGCCTATGCAAGAGACAAATACAAACCATTTTGCAAGACATTTTGATAATTTTAGATGTTTCAAGTGGTCTCTTCACTGGACAGCCATGGGTATGGAAAATTGTGCAATACTGTAAGTGTCCTGTCCTGTGTACTTAGGATGTTGCTGTGATGTTTCACAGGGGCCTATTGGTGGGACCGGCATTGGTGGCTTCCCTGGTCTGAGGGTGAGTAGCAATCGATATTGGATGTGTCGAATCATGTTCAAGTACAGTGTTTTTGGTGTATTTTATGTCATTCATAATGTGTGCATATACATGTAGACCTCCAACAGTAAATTTGCACAATTCAGTCCTTCCTGTAGGGTGGATGTAGAAAAGGTGGCTACTTCAAATAGCACCATTTTTATGAATGTGGTACATTAACCATGCCTAATATACAAAGGATGTCTGTCTGTCTGTCTGTCTGTCTGTTTCTGTCTACCTGCTTATACTTCTGTCATTTATTTGTCATTGTTTACCAGGTTTCCTGTCTGTCTTCCTACCTGTCTGTCATTGTTTTTGCATGTCCCTCTGTGTTGGTTAGGTTAGGTTTGGGGTGATGGATAGCGGGTCTCGCTCCCTGACTGATGAATGTGAATTTTCATGCTGCCGACTGTTTCTTGGAAAGACTTGTTGCAGTTCTCAAGCCAAGAGTCATGTGTTTTTGATGGCAGTAGTATATTCCTCACCTGGCGAGTGCTACCACTTGGAGTCATGGTCAGGTGACGTCCATATTTTATGTCCTTTCAAAACTTGTCTGCCTGTCGGGCCCTAAGCCAACAGGGATACAGAGAGATGGAAGAGAAATGGCTCAGGAATAAAAACACAACTGACTGTCATTCCCACACATTGCAGGTAGTAATAGGTACACACTAACCCCTGTGTCCCTGGTAATGCCTTATATATTCCCCAAAAAACAGCTTTGCAAAAAAACAGAAAATAGAAGGCTGTTTGAAATTGAAAGTGAAGATGTTTCACAGGCACATGGGCCGTAGCCCATTTTTACTTCAGGTAAAAACATTTAAATTCACCAACATTTCACTTGTGAGGTTTTCATGCTGGAGAGGAAGTGGAGTAAAGCAAAGACTGATCTAGGCAAAGGTCCTTGAGAGGTTAGGTTAGATGTATCTGTTTTTGTTAGAGTCAGAAAACATACATCTATAATTATGGCACCGTTCCTACTCCATGATTTCAAGCTTAATTTGCTCAGGAAGCCGTGGGTGGGGATTTATTGGGGTGTTGGAAGGGTCACTGAGCCACTAGACCCAGATCTGGATGGATGGAGTTTCCTTAACCTTAACCGCTTGTAATTCAGCTGGAGTATTTTGTCCTTAAATCAGCCCCATGAACCCCAGCTGAATCTTTTATTTGAACACTGCATCTTTAAATTTATTTTGTTGCTTTCATGCACAGAATCACCAGTGTATCATTCGAGAGTCGCTGACTCATGTGAGCCAGCTTGTGTAGAGGCCCGTGGCTCTATGTGTGCCTGCAAGAGTTGGTTAATGTTCTCAGAAATGTAAATCATCATCACATCAAATCCACTGAAAGAAAATCACAAATGTACTTCCCATCTCTAGTCTGTTCCAAGGCTGAGATCAATGTCTTCTGACCTGACAAATCACTTTGTGTCTGGACAGGACAGGATATGACACAGACAGACAGACAGACAGACAGACAGACAGACAGACAGACTGACTGACTGACTGACTGACTGACACACATGCATGAATGGCATGCACCACGACAGCACACCACAAACCCAGCAATGCTCAGGCATCTCTAATGCTACTGTATCTTTGTAATGTTAAAACTTAAATCCCATGCAGAATCCAAAGACATTCTGATTCCTGACAGATTTCTGTCTATGAATGGCTGAATGTTTACTGTGTTTGGAACCAGTGGGATCCATTGTACTGATGTATGTATATGTGTTTATAGTCTCTAGAGAGATTGACTGCTGTCACTGAGCTGTAAATCCCAAACATAAACTATTTTTCAGTAGTTATCAATTGTATATGGATGTCCTTGGCAGCAGAAACTAAAACGTAGAGATATACAGTAAGTGACGTCATTATCACTGTGCCTTAAAAAACATCTGTGTACTGTAGCACCAGAAGCAGCATAGTGACCTACCTGTCTATCGTCAACAAAGACTGTTGGACCCAACTTTAATATATAAAGTATTTTGAATTAACCCTAACATCACTCAGCAAACAGCAAGTGGGGCACTGGAAATGGATGGGAATATATTTATAGAGCCCTTGCAGTGGCCCTCCTAGATAGGCCATGTCATGTTAGTAATCATAGTAAAATATATCACAATGCCCGTCCATGTCTGGAGCAAAGGGACAGCATGACGAAAACTTGGGACAGTTTTGGTCACGCTGTAAATAGAATCTCATGTTTGAACGCACCGCGGCACTATTTCCTCATGGTGCCCAATAGGTAGTCTGTCTGTCAGCCTCTCCTGTGACAGACAGACAGACACGCAGTCATTCTCTCAGTCATGTCCCATCTTTTCCATGTTTCCTTCTTTTCACTTTCCTTTCCTTTCCTATTTTGGAAGCTTATATAAACAAAGTAATGGAAACATGTCCTCAGTACTGTTGGCACATCAATGATATCATCGTACTCCTGTTTGGTGCAAGTCTGGTTGATATCAGACCTTGTCTTGTGTGTTGTTTTTTTAGGTCTTACAAAAGATGAGGTGTAGTTTTTACCAGATTAGGTTTTTTATTTTTAGCCACACATCATGAAATCTTAAAAAATGAATCGGTTATCACATGTACTGCTCAGTCTTGTGTGGTTTGACTGTGTGAGTTCTGTGTGGCTGGAAGCTCTCATGACAGGCGGTGGAGCAAGCCACAACATAACCAGACAACCATCATTTTATGGAGTGGATTTTGGATGATGATTTTGGCCATGGACAACTGCAGATTTATTCATTTTTTTCTCATTGACATCCATGCAATATTGACAGTTTGAAATGCAGAACCAATGCTTTGGTTTGGTCCAAGGTTAAAATGTTTTCATCACTGTCTGCTATACAAAATACACAATCAAAAACAGCAAATTAAACATAAATGGCTTTTCCTGTGTTTCTCTAAAATCATTCTGGAAACTTGTTACAATATATTTAGCGAAGAAAATACAAAATTAATTGTTAGTCTTTATATCAAGGGATTGCTGTCAGTAAGAACGTTTGAGTAATCTTACTAGAGAGCCAAAATACTTACAACTCCTTAATCCAGTCTGAAGTTGATGTAATTCATTTTTGATAAAGATTCCAGCTTTGTGCTTTTGGCACAAGGTAGATCTCACGAACTTCATTTTTTTTAATTTTCTTTTTATAAAACTCATTTTCACCCTCATACTGTCACACACACTGTTCTGGCTTCAGCTGCAAATCATTTATTGTAAGCCAATTACACAAAGTTAAAACTAGAGTGTAAGTGCCCAGAAAGAGAGTAGCAACAGAGCAGCAAGTGTTAGTTTTGGTATGCACTTGATGTTGCTGCCAATGTGTGACTCAACAAAGTTTGAGGCAGCCAGACAATTTTTTTTTGCTGCCTGAAATAGTTGTTTAAAATATAATAGTCTTTATTTTATTTTATTACCACTCTTCTTTCCATTGAAGTTTCATCAGAAAAAGTGGTACAAGCTTTACACTTGTGCCAAGTTTTCATCACTCTCAGTGGGACCGGCAAGCTTAGTTTAATATACTTTAATTGCACGCATTCCTTACATCTGGTGTGTGTAATGTGTCAAGTATATGATACTCTGGGTGCTGAGGCGTTTTATGTTTGATTTGATTTTCTGAGGCTACTCCAGTGTTTGTGTTGAAACTGGATGTACAGGAATGCACCAATCTGCATTTCGTCAAATCATTAGTTGTCTTGTGTCTTTCGAACCACCTGGCAGTCAGAGTCCATCTTGACAGCAGTTTTAGCAAAGCCCCATTTTGATGGACCAGATCCAGCGACTGGTCTGGTGGACACCAGTTTGCGGTGAAGGGAGATCCTCTTTCTTTGCTTATCTCCACCTTTCAGAGTGCCGTTTTTATGACCCTTGCTTGAAAGCCTCTTATTTATGAAGTACATGTGATTTGTGTCCATCCTCTTGTGACGCCATTAGCCTGATCAAACACCAGCCTTACCAGGTCCAGATGGACATTTACTTTAAGCCACATGTCCTTCTTGACGTAACATACAGCCACATTCTCTCAATCGCATTGATCTTCCTTTGGTTGCATATCAGCCAAACTGGAGCAGATATTGATGCTTTTGATGGAAGATAGTAGTTGCTCACAGCTGCACAAGAAGAAGCATTCCCAGGCCCTACACTGGTGAGATCACCAAATGAGTGTGTGTGTTTGTATGTACACATGGCAACAGCTACACTCACTGGTTGCCCATAGCCTGGATGAACCCAGTAGCCCTTCTACATATGCACACACACACACACACACACACACACACACACACACACACACACACACACACCTTCATTGTCATAATCCCAGCATCACTGTTGCAGATACAGTCGAATCACAGTGAAATGTAATTGACATCACCACCAGAGTAACGAGTGCTGGTGAAAACCGCGTTGTCAGCGGCCCATCTACTGTAACTGCCTGCTTGCTTGTACAGGGTCTTTTTATATACAGCCTCACATTCTGGCCGTTCCTACCTCGCGTCTTTCAATTAGAGCGGATGTTCTGGGCAGACGGCGGAGAGCACTGCCAAGCCCAAAACAACTGGATACAGTGTCAGCACCACTTAGATCTGTTGCAAGGTTGTGACAAACAGGAATGCTCTGTGTAGGAAATGGCAGATACTGTTCATGTCAAAATAATGTCTTCGCCAAGAGATCTGAAAGATGTACTGTGAAACATGTCTTTCGTTGTTTGGCTGTGTGTGTGTGTGTGTGTGTGTGTGTGTTTGTGTGTGTGTGTGCATGAGTGTGAGAGAGTGTGCATTATGTGTTTCCATGCGCTTTCCACATTTGTGTTTCTGCAAATAGGCGCTTGTGTGTGTGCATGAGTGTGAGAGAGCGTGCATTGTGTTTCCATGCGCTTTCCACATTTGTGTTTCTGCAAATAGGCATGACCATGTGTGTGTGTGTGTGTGTGTGTGTGTATTTATGCAATGCATGAATCTCATCCTGTTCCTCCATGTCTCCACA
>CABFOS010076655.1:0-10975 GCA_900660315.1 Diretmoides pauciradiatus | reverse complement strand
CATGCATAAGTGTGTTATTGGCTCTGGGTTATTACACACATTAGACACATTAGCAGATGTGCTTGTGTGCATAATACTTGTGTGTCTGTATCGGTCAGGTCCCCTGTCATCATTACCCACACGTTGACAGGCTTCATGGAACTGATGGATCATGGGATAGTTTCTTGGGAGAACCTCTCCTGTGTCTTCATCAAGAAGGTATCTGTGGCTGTCTGTCCCACTGCGGTCTCTGTTTATTTATTTGCTCAGATTGTCAGTTTCATCTTTACCTCTCCTATTTCCCAACTTTCTTCCCTCTCTCCTTGCCCCGCCTCCTCCTCTCCTTTCAGATTGCCAGTTTTGTCAACGCCAAGTTGGCGGATGCATCGATTCAGCAGGTGTCCCTGGACATCCTGGAGAGCATGGTGCTGAGCAGCCACAGCCTCTTCCTGCAGGTCAAGCAGGAAGTCACTCTAGAGAGGCTCATCGCTCACCTACAGGTGTAAGTAGACAAATGCCAAGTCACAGATTCTAGGGTTGGGTACTAGCACCCATTAGATGTATAAATATATTTTTCTTAGCGGTGTGTACAGGTATGTATGTGTGTATTATTATCACATTAATTTTGAGAAATGAGTATAACTTAGTTATTGCTATAACTTATCTCATGCGAATCTCAAGTTCACTAAGTAGTGCTAAACTAGATTTTGCTACATACCCTCGGCATCCAACCTCCACGATGTGTAGCCTGACATGCTGCTCACTAACTTCTAATGCCAGTCCAGAATATTCTTGAAAATTTCCTTTCATGTGCCTCATCTACTGTTTCCTCCCATGGTACTGTCAGCTCCACAAAATACACAGTCTCACCGCATCAAGTCTGCTCTTAAACCACACCTGTTTGCCCAGATCTACAGGCGTTTTAGCTGTCCTAAGATCTGCCTCCCCCACGGTGTTAATTCCTTTAACGAAAACTGTGACAACAAATGTTTGTCAACGCGATTTTTTCCATGAGTAATACAAGACATTGACGAGCTAAAAATAGATCTTTAATAATAAAAACTATGACGAAATGTATATTTTGTTTTCGTTGACGAGACGGGACTAAAATGTTAGTGGTGGGTATCGGACATTGAAAATTGAGGGATATTTTCCCTCAATTATGTGTCTAGCCTGTCTGTCAAAAGCAATAAAGTTGGCGGTTTGCGGGTCAGGTCGTTGCTTTTATGAATTTCAACACTTGATACTGTCACCTTGATTCCAATTCCCGATGTACCTGTATTAACCTGATTGAATTAGTTTAAAGAGAGAAAACATTTTTGACTAAAAGTAATGACTAATCGTTGACTTAAATGTAATGACTTTTCATCGACTAAAAATAGACTAAAACTATGAAGGATAAAAATTTAGCAGACTAAATCTAAAATAGCTGCCAAAATGAACACTGCTAACCCAATCAGTACTTTACCCCTCCTGAACAAAACAAATGTTATTATCTTCTTTCCAATTAGCATTAGCACCTTCAATAAGCATGAACATCCTCTAATCTAATCTAATAGTTACACCTTTTTACACAGTTGTGAAATATTACACAGTGACTTCATCTCACTTCCTTTCTCACTTTCAGGGCAAACCAGCAGATCCAGACAAAAGCCATGGCCCTCCTCATGGCGTTACTGCAGACAGCTGGAGATGCAGACAGACAGGTACTACTTCAGCTCTATTTCTGTCTTTCTATCACTCCCTCTGTCTTCCTCTCCCCGTGACCATCCTGTAGACAATCATGGATACAGACAGCTGGAGAAGACCCGTCTGTCTGCCGGTCTCTCTTCCTTGTGGCTTCGACACACACAGACAGATAGATAGATAGATAAATAGGTCTTTCTCTCTTGTTCTGCTCTTCTGTCTCACTGTAAGGAATTGAAGACAGTTCTTTCTTTCAGCCCCCCCATCTTTTTTTCTCTCTCTGTCTCCGCTGTCTCTCTTTGTCTCACACTCTCTCTCTCTTTCTTTCAAACTTCTCTCCGTTTCACATACTCTCTCTCTCTTTCTCACACTCACTGATTGTCTCACTTGTTTGGTCAACAATACCGCTCCCTCTTCCCGGCTAAATCAATCCATGAGCAGATCTGTCCTCAACAAAAGGAGGTTTGGTAGAGATGTATGCGCCAGTGAGTGATTATTTCGTCACAGAGGTCAAAGTCTCACAGTGACCCTGGCCTCTTCCCGCCCACTAACCTGCTTGCTGACCATATATCGCCACCCCATGTTAGAACCGTGTCATTGCACCTCTGGAACAATCTGTTCACTAGTAAATCATTGAGAACCAAATGCCTTTTTTTGTAATGCGACAAATGTTTTCTGTTTGTGTCTTTTCCAGGAGCTGTTTGCGTTCCTGACTAAGAAGAATCTCCGTCAGTACATTTATAAAGTAAATCATCCCCTTATTTACATTGAGATTATGGTTTGGATCCATCCAGTGAATGAACCAGAACACTGATCTATTTAAACTTTTGAGACTTTGTGTGAATGGTGATTGTATTCCTGCGGGTATTTACTGACAAATTTGGTTAATTACTGAATCAGGCTCCCTACTATTTTGCTGTTTATATAATACCATCAGCATCTGTTGTTATCACCCATATTTCTGGCTTATTTGGAGATCAGATGTCTGATGACCCCGTGCTGCAGTTCTATGCATTGAAACACTACTCAAGTAATTACTATTGTAACCATGTGGCGTTTGACTGTTACAGAATATCATCCATAGTTCTGCGTTGGTGGGGGACGAGATGGCCCACTACCTCTATGTGCTGCAGTCGGTCACCTTGAATCACCTGGAGCCTCGCATGAAGACGCCGCTGGACAGTTACAACCAGGTGGGCTCTGAAACCACAACTGCTAAGTCATCAGACAACTCAACATCAACTTAGTCTGCAAATGTCAGTTACAAATATTTCCATGGCTGGACTTTGCCCTTTACATCGGTTATATGCGTATTGTGGCTAGATTGCATCAAGACTGTGTAGGATTTGTTATGATATGAGGCTTACTGTGTCCAAATCAGGCCTGGAATATCTGGTAGCAATGTAAGCACAATCCACTTTTTGTGCACCTTCACCTGTTACTACTTAGTTGTAACTGTGCAAGGTCAACAAAAGTGTTTTGAGAGCGGTTAACTTTATACATTGCTATTGCATTGTCATTGATAATTCTTGTCACCTTAATCTGAATAAACAATGTAGGCAGCTCAAAGCTAAGAAATTCACATCTGGCTCCAAAAAGAGTTTAAGCAAAAGTAGGATATTGTTTTGTAGTGCAAACAGGCAGAATCTGAGTTTGCTTTGGCCGCTTGTCACTTTCTCAGTCTGTTATGTTACATCATTTTTCATACATACAGACAAAGATGTGAGACAGCATATCTTGTAAAATGAGGTTTCGTTACATCAGTATAGACTAGGGTCTGAGGTCAAATGACGCAATTACAATCAGCAGATGAAGAATGTGTGCATGACAGTGACTAAGCTAGAAAACAAAGATGTTTCTCTTACTGATAAGCTACTTAATCACATTATGTTCGCTGACGGGCGGTTTACCTAATCCCCGAGAGAGAGGGAGGGGAATTCATTTAAAAGATTAATACTATTTGAGACTTAACTGGGTTAAGTATCGTAACACTTAAAGTAAGTGCCGAGTGTGTATTTGAGTAGAATTATCTCACCGTTTAGAGTACTGGTTGACAGTGTCACCAGTCTTGGTATTAACATGCGTCTTGGGTGATCTGGGCCAGTGTGAGAGTGACTCAATACTCAACACCAAGCAGTTGTAAGGACACGGGGGTTCACTCACAATGTGCATCTAAAAGTGGGAATATCTGTTGTGTTCTTTTATTCTTTTTTATTACTCTGTAAAGCACTTTGCTGTTAATACAATGTATTTCGCTTGTTCCTTTATATGAACTTTTATCTGCCTTTTATTGATGTAAAGCACTTTGAGCTGCATGTTGTGTATGAAAGGTGCCTTACAAATAAAGGTGGTTATTATTATTATGCTCAGCAAGAGTTTAACCAGTTTAAACATCGGTCCACTCAACCTCCACCTCCTCAGTAAACAATCTTATCCCCCTCTCCCTCCAGGAACAGAGGGACATCCTCCACGGTTTGCGCCAGGCGGCGTTTGAGATGGAGGGCGAGAACAGCCTGAGCCACGAGAGGCGACGCTCGCTCTGCGCCAAGGAGTTCAAGAAGTTGGGCTTCTCTGTGAGTCGCTGCTCTTATTTTATTAGTTACTACTTAAAGTTTGTATTAGCGTGATTAATTTGTCTTTGTTCATTTCCTTACAGAACAACAGTAACCCTGGTCAGGACTTGGTGCGAACCCCTCCTGGTCTTTTAGCACTGGACACCATGTTTTATTTTGCCTCACGCTATCCTGACGCCTACAGCAGGGTGAGCATTTTTTTATGGTAGTTCATTCAATAATTTGAAGATTTCGGTTCGGTAATTGTGTTTTTTTTTCTGTCTCTCTTTTATTCATATTTAAAAACGACAACGAAATCACTTTCCTGAAAAATGCAACTGTAAATTCAGAAGAAAAAAAGCATTGATCACAGTTCAAGGAAAGCAGAAGCAAGTGCATGACGTCTCTGGGGCAGTAAATACTGGATGATCACACAGATGAGAACTATGAATGTAAATGTAAAATCTGGACTTGTGTGTTGTGATCCCATCAGTTTGTCTTGGAGAACAGCAGTAGGGAGGATAAACACGAGTGTCCGTTTGCCAGGAGCAGCATCCAGCTCACGCTCATCCTGTGTGAGATCCTGCGCATCGGTGAACCCCGTAAGTCCACTTGCCACCTGCTAAATGCCACAGCCGTTACCGTAAAACCCCTTCTGCAATTGAGAAAAGTCACGTTATTCTCCCTTTTTCCTTTATCCCCCCCCCTGCCCTCATACTGTCCTCCGTCTGCAGCCTCAGAGACTGGGGCGGACTACCATCCCATCTTCTTCAGCCAGGATCGGCTGATGGAGGAGCTCTTCTGTGTCTGCATCCAGCTGCTCAACAAGACGTGGAAGGAGATGAGAGCCACACAGGAGGACTTTGACAAGGTATGATAGCGTGTCTCTTACTGCTCACTACTATTCTCTCCTATGAACCCAGCTCTTCTATGTAGGGAAACCAGAGGAGATATTAAGATATTCGGCTTATACGGACCGGCTGCTACACTGCAAAATAACTTCTCAAATCACTGGTCCAGAATGTCATTGTGGCATGTTGACTGTCATTGTGTGTGTAAACGGACAACATGGGTGTTTCAGATCTAAGCCGCCCCTGGCCAGAACAGGCCTGCTTACTGCCAAATACTAAACATGGTCAGAACAAACCCTGTGGCATAACAATGCGGTGTTGCTCTTTTGTCACAACCCACTATAATTTGATGCAGGCCCAACCACAGAGTCCCCAAACTCCACACGCTTTCTTCTCACTTCTTTACTCCATGTTGCGACCACCAACCAGTAACCCTCTGTACCTGTAGGAAGCACTGGGGTGAGGATTGGAGGTGGCTGCAGCACAAACATCTAGGACGTGATGATGTTGTTTTGAGACGATGGCTTATTCCAGTAGGTGTCAGATCTGGATCAAGAGTCAGCAGTTTCCCTTCAGTGTTGGTAGAGATCAGCTTCCTCACCCTTTTCTGCGCCTTTAAGCATTACTGGGGAAGTTGCAGAATTATGCGGGTAATTCCACCCTGGTCTGCCAAAGTGGTGTGGTAAACGTAACAGACTGACAAAGCAGTTTCTTTTCTCTACAATGGCATCATAAATCATTTATTAAACGAAACCTTAGCAGTTCTCGTTAAAATGGGGACAAAAATACGAGCAATTGATTCATCATCCATCCATTTTTTGCGCCTGCTAATCTGCGAAACTAGATAAATCAAATGCACCTCAAGTTGTATAGTTGAAACTAGAAAAATTCAAACAACAAAAAGTCAAACCTTCCGAACTTCGTAATGTGTTTTGATGTTTCTAGTATGCAGAAACACGGCAGCAACGGTACTGTGGTGACTTTGTATAGGACCTTTCTCATGCTAACCACTCACCTAAACCAGACAGAAGAAGACACCCAGTGACCTTAACAACCATTAGTGAGACAATGTAGTTAGGAGTCAAGACTTTTACCAGTCGGGTCTTGTCTGGGAATATTGCACAGCCAGTTGTTCCTGAAAGGGACAGTGGTTGCAGCCTTTGTCTCGCGATGCATTTCAACACCACCCTCCTGAACTAAGTGCTCCCGACGACGGTCATAAAACCCCGTGGCTTTCCGGCCTTTCAGGAGCGGGCCAGTGTCCTGAGCGCCAGGCCAGAAGACCTGCCTTTGTTTTCGGCCACAGCCCTCTACCCAGGGTGCTTTGGGGCAAGGACAAAGGGGCATTAGGTGGACAAAGAGAAGCGTGGTGGGCGGCAGAAACAGAGGGTGAAAGAAAGGAGGAAAACAATGAGCCCAGGACATCAGCAGTAATTGGACAACAACAGAGAGAACCTCTGGAAACAATATGAGAGAGAGATGGATGGAGAGGGAACACGGGGAGAGAGAGAGAGGGATGGGTTTGGTTGATTGGGTAGTTCAGCGGTTACATTAAATGTTGGAATTTTTAATACTGCAAATTTAGGTTTGGGTAGAGTAGATATCACATGAATTGGAAGAGCGTCAAACTACCACAACTCTCTGTCTCTATCTCTCTATCTCTCTCTATCTCTCTCTCAACTGCCGCCAATTTTGGGCGTAAATTATTCCCTAGCTGACAGCTGGTCTATGTTTGTGCATGTGTGTGTTTGCGTATGTCCTTACACCCCCTGTGATAACCGTCATCCTCCACCCACACACACTGCAGGGTTTTTAGGGAACAAGGACAGCTGCCAGTCATCACTCCTATTGGCTAGTTGAGCTAAATGACAGAGAGGGGCCGGACAGGGGTGTTTGCATGTGACTATCAGGGTGTCTGTTTACAAAATATCCACAGGCCTGCACCTCTTCTGTCATATAATCTCTCTGCCTCTCTCTCTCTCTCTCTCTCTCTGCCTCTCTCTCTCTCTCTCCCTCTCCTCACTTTCACTCGTCATCCCTCTCGCCTTCATTTCTCTGTTTCTTGACAACGGGTGGAATTCATATTTGGGATTGAAATCTTTCTGGAAGCAGCATTGTGTTTGAAAGAGGAAAGATGGAGGTGAGGTTACTTTGGCTTTTCGTGTTACTTAAATTGGTTCGTTTTGTTTTATTTTGGAATTGCTTAGTTCATGTAACTGGGACAGCCCATATCACTCTTTCTTGTAAATGTGCCAAGCCTTGCCCAAAAAAGGCTGCACTTCATCTATAATCCCAGACTAAATTGTGCAAAGGGTAACATCCCAAATTAGAAAGTGGTGTGAAGTGCCAGTATGATGTGAATGTGTCCGTGCAGTGAGGTTATTCCGGCTCTGGGGGGCTTCAGCAGGGTGTCACAATGTGAAACTCCAGTCGCCTCTTTTGTGTCCCCGCATTTTAACACAACGTAGAATAACGGTCTGGAGTTCACTGGCTGCACTTCCACTGCCGTCAACATGGATGTTGTGTAATTACTGCACACGTTTATTCTCTGTGGTCAGTTTGGTCACGTTAAACCCCTGATGGGTGGTGGGAGACGTATTTGTGTCAACATACCTTTTCAACCTCCCCAGTCAAATGGAGCCAGGAACTGACATTGTGTGGTTTTATATGGTAATGCGTAGTTTATTCTAGCCAGTGGTTATTTGTGTTAATGCCCGCAGTAGTGTGGAGGGGTCTCTCCTAACTGGACAGAGTCGCACTGAGTCGCTGTGGTTACATGTTAGTTACTAATTATCCATAGATGCTGCAATAGGGTGTGAACAGGAGTGATGTAGGTCAGCAGTGCCATCTGTGTGTGAAAGAGAGGGAGGAAGACAATCAGTTGGTAACACTATAGATTTCTGTAAAGATTTTCCACAATTTACAACTGCGGTCCGAATAATAGGGAGCTATAGATTTCAAACACACACACACACACACGTGCAAGCACAGTTTGACCAAGTGCCCTAAGCTCTTTTTTTTGGGATGACTAAGGTCACCCTCTGTCTCTCCATGTAAGCTTCACTTTAGCAAGTCATGCGGAGCGCGCACACACACACACACACACACACACACACACACACACACACACTCTCACGCACGCACGCACGCACGCACACACACACACACAGGGGTGTGTCAGCTTAGTCAGTGCCACAACAGATATGCTAATATTCTCTACCAGTCCCTGTCAGCATCCTGGACAGCAGTCGGTCCTACATAGGCGAGTAGGAATAACTACTTCATGTTTGTCTCAAAGGTCGTAATTATGATGTAGATTGCATATTAATAACAATAAGGGTCACCCACACCACCCACCACAATACACAATCTTTTTATCAGTTTATGATAGATGAGCCAAAAAGTTAACATGTTCCTAGAGTGAAGAGACTTTCTAATAAACTCAGGTGTTCTGTTAGTGCAGCTTCCCAGTAGTACATATACACTGACTCTTGTTTACTTGCTATTTACTGGGTGTTTTCTGTTCAGTGTGATTGTGAGTGTCCTGGTTGTGTCACTTGTAGTGGTACAACTTGTCACAGATAAAATAATTTCCCACTGTGGGATCCATTAGGTGCTTCTACTGTACTACTACCAGCTATGATTCTCCAGAGTAATTGTATGAGAATAGACACAACAAAAGTAAACATCCCCGTTCCTAGAGGTGTCTTGTGTCCAGAAGGTCACCAGTGCAAGTCCTTGGAGCAGCTGGGACAATGAAAGACAACGAGTAGCACTCGGTTGCTTCCTAATTCTCTCTCTCTCTCTCTCTCTCTCTCTCTCTCTCTCTCTCTCCCCCCTCCAGGTGATGCAGGTGGTGAGGGAGCAGATCACCAGGACGTTGTCCAGTAAGCCGACCTCCCTGGAGCTCTTTAAGAACAAGGTGAACGCTCTAAACTACAGCGAGATCCTCAAGCTACGGCAGACGGAGCGGCTGCACCAGGAAGAGACTCTCGCGCCACCCGTACTGTGAGTAGCAGGACATGTGTGGATGTAGCATGACCCCTGGGCGTCCTCGCAATACTAATTGTGTGTACGTGTGTAATACGATCTTCATAAATGAAATGTTCGATGACGTCAAGCTTACTAGGGGTGAGCCCTTCGGTGTTCAGCTGCAGTATTCTGGGTTGATGGCCGGCAGAGGGAACTCCACCGGCCTCTTCCCGCCTGCTGCTGGTACCGCTGAGCACCAGCCCGGGTGATTGCCCTCCGGCAGCAAACTTAGTTCCCCAGGGGGACATCTCTGGGTGGAGACGGACCGCTGATAGGGTACTAACGGGGAGCACCACGGGAAGGTGTTTGCTACGCGTGGCTTCTGGAGGTGTGTCCGGAAGTGTAGCCCCGGGTGATCCTATTCCCCAGGCCGGGGTGGTAAAAGGATAAACCCTCGACCCCGAGCCTGGGGAATGAGGATGAACAACTCCATCCCACCCAGACGACGAAGACAAAGAAGAAGAAGAAGAAATGAATGAAATTGCTGTTCTCTGCAGCATCCATGTTGGCTCCACACTGATGATAACTTGACATTCTGAAATGGTTGTGCATCTCACTGTCACACAAGAAGTTCCACCCTACATATACAACCGAGTGTCTGTAGCACAACATCTCTGGTCCAGGTAGTTTCCACCCCTATGGAACCGACTGACGAGCCAGTAGCTGTGCTGTCCTCCACTGTTTGTCACTAAACAACAAAAGTGACAGTGTGGAGCTGTCACACTGTCCTCCCATCCTTGTGGGGGTTATTCTTGAACGAGCCTCTTGTCTGTACTGTGATCCCTTTTCAATTCCCCTTCAAAAGATGACCGATACACACATACCTCCTTTCCACCAATGCAAACCTGGCTCTGGTTCTGGGCTGGTGCTGGTTTGGAGCTGATTCAACTTGCGAACCTTCCAAGAACCAGTTTGCTTTTCCACAGACCAGAGAGCCACGTCACTACGTCACTGTCTACGTCTGGACGATATCGCCTCCCACTCTGGCATCTGTGCCGGTGATACGGTGCTACTAGCTTAAAAATGCATGTGAAATTTGTGCACGCAATAAATAAATATGTCCATGGGAAAAAAAAATTCCAGCGAATATCTTAGTTAAAACGATATTGAGTGAGACAAGTATTTTTTGTGTGTGATATTTATTCAGTTTAGGAAATCTCACAATGTCTAGAAAGCATTAGGTCAAGTTGTCTGCTGAGCCCCTGACGTAAGCGGTTCGTGGTTCTAGACCAGCCAAGAGTTGGTGCCGCTCTGGAACCAGTTCTCCTGGCCAAGAGCCGGTCTTTTGCTGTCGAAACGCAAAGAACTGGTTCTAGATTAGGCACCGGCTCCGAACCGGCCCTTAATTCCCCTTGGTGGAAAAGGGGCCAGAGAGGCTCGAAAAAATGCCACGTTGTATGAAAGCAGAACATTACCAGGAAAGTGTATGTGGTGATTTGTGATGTGTTGTGTTTTAACAGCAGTTTTAAGTGACTCAGCATTCTGTTAGAAATCGTGTGTGTGTGCTTTTCTGTCCAGCGAGCTGAAAGAGCGTCTGAAGCCAGAGCTGCTTGAGCTGATCCGTCAGCAGAGACTCAACAGGCTGTGTCAAGGAACCCTGTTCAGAAAGATCAGCAGCCGCCGCAGACAGGGTGAGACACAAACACACACACACACACGCACACACACACACGCACACACAAAAAGGAAGAGGACAGTAGATTGTGCCTTGTCACATTAATCTTGATCTGTGATTGGTTGTTGTTGCCAGATAAACTGTGGTACTGTCGGTTATCGCCCAATCACAAAGTGCTTCACTACGGCGACGTGGAAGAAGACACAGAAAATCCACCAATAGAAACACTGGCAGAGAAGAGTGAGTGGCCGGGTTGATGC
>CABFOS010076649.1:0-11952 GCA_900660315.1 Diretmoides pauciradiatus | reverse complement strand
TTCTCCCACATGGCCGCCGTCACCAACACAGCCACATGCATGAGGAGAAACAACATCAATTTCAGCCTCAACCCAGGTACACACACACACACACACACACACACACACACACACACACAATCACAAAATTAACACAGGCAATACTCACTTTAACTAGCTAGCACATGGAGCACCTATTCACAGGAGAACCGTGTGTGTGTGTGTGTGTGTGTGTGTGTGTGTGTGTGTGTGTGTGTGTGTGTGTGTGTGTGTGTGTAGCTCTACTGGGCATACAGGACCTGTCTAGACCAGACTATGGGGACCAGGTAGAGTTGCAGCCTGGTGACGTCACTGTCTTCTGGGCCTGTGGAGTGACAGCTATGGAGGCCGTACTCAGCAGCAGTGAGTCATCTGATTCACGTCCTATGGGAATAACCATCATGTGTTTAGACTGTGTTGAAGCCATCAAGATGCCGTGGGGGAACACTACTTGGTCTAGTGTAGGGAATAGTGTAGTTTTCCAATAAAACCCACAAAATGAACAATTCTCAGCCGTCATTTTGTGATCCCAACTCTTCAAATGCTTTGTCAGGACTCAACGACTTGCTGCATATTTCTTTTCTTGTTTTTATCAACCAAAATCTACAGAAAACTTCACATTATTGCATCTTGAAGGCTTCAAACTATAATTTTTTGTTCAATTTTTTATTTATTTTACAAATGAAATATAAATGAATACAATTTTACAATACATATTCACCCTGCCCCCCCTCAGTCGTTCTCCGACAGAGCCCCAACCCATTGCACCATTCATCTTTAGTCACTACTAGTATAGTGGCAATACAATTTATCATAGATAATTTAATATATAATATATCATGTACACTGAGCAAATATATAAAAACATATATAAACCGGAACTCAAGCAAAAATACATAAAATGAAAATATATTAAATAAATAATACCAAATAATAAATAAATAAAATAGATGTATATATATAATAAAATATATAAAGAACAAATAAATTACAATGTATATATTTAAAGAAAAATATAACCTATATATATAAATAAATTAAATACAGTGGAAATCAAAAGGACTCATTAAAGGAGGAAGTGGTTGATTCATGGGATAGTGGTTGAAATCTTAGAAGCGACTATGTTCTCTATGTAGGTCAGCACAGGTTCTAATCTAAGGGAGCTTCGCTTTGTAGAGTAACGGATTTTTTCCAATGTTAGATGGTCCATAAGATCATTAATCCAGTGGCCAAAAGTTGGAGAAAAAGTATCCTTCCATTCTAATAGTATTAAACTTCTAGCAAAAGCGATTATTATGTTAGCGTGGCTTCATACAAGTTTGACCACGTGAACAAGTCATCGTCCCAAGTCATGGCTTTGTACCAGGAAGTTGTTCCCGCGGTTATTCTGGTGGGATGGGATAGCAGCATCAGTCTCTAGAACGTCTCTGAACCTAGTAGAGCTGTTGTTCATCTCTCTCTCTCTCTCTCTCTCTCTCTCTCTCTCTCTCTCTCTCTCTCTCTCTCTCTCTCACACACACACACAGTGAATGAGGTTGGCCTATGCGCTGTCTCGAAGCGAGATCAAATTAATTAATCATAATTGATATGTTGTTCGATAGCCTAATTTTTACAAGTAATATTCATACTGGCTCAAACAAACAATTTGATAGTATTTCCCATATTTTCCCAGTTTTGTGCGAAAGGAATTAAAGGCTTGTCCCATATAGACGCCTGTCCCAAATATAGGCTGATGGAGTTCAGTGATTGAAGCAAATAAAAGCCCAAGCTATTAATTGAAGTTTTACGGTACTCCAAAACAGCAGGCTCATGGATCAAGTCTATTTAAATCTTTAAACGTATTTAAGCCAAAGCAAAGATAGCTAATTGTTGAGTCTGACAAAAGATAAGTCATTAGCATGACTTATTTCTCAAGAATGTGGCCTCTTGTTTTCTTCATTCAGGTCCTTGGCAGTCTGTTCACATAGATGATCTCAGAAGATCAGAAGAGTTTGTGTCAGATGTTCAGTCCTTAAAAAATCTACGCATTAGCGAGCTTTTTGAAGACACACCTGAAGGTAATATTACCATAGATTTTGTACATTTGAACATTGGTGTATAAAGTATATTTTAAAATGCTGAAAAAGCTCCTACATGTTTCTTTCATTTAGAAGACATGGAGACAGATGTCTCTGACCGTGAGTCACAGACACAAAATCCCATTGTAAGTATAATTCAGGACCCACAAATTGCTCAGAATAAGACTACTCATGATCACCAGTCAGGTCACTAATTAAGATCCAATTCACTGATCCTTGAGGAATGGTTAAGACCAACAGTTTTAACATTTGCCACCAAAAACTATGAAACTCATTTATGTCAACCAGATGTCTGTGGCAAAGCAATGACTGATATCAAGATAGTATAACTTCGCGGAGTCTTAAAATGTCTTAAAAAGTCTCAAATTCACAATTCTCAATAAAAGGCCTTAAAAGGTATTAAAAAGTCTTAAATTTAATTTTCATAGGTTTGAAATATGTTGTGGGTCTGTCAGGAGATTAAATAATATGAAATAATATGTCAATGCTGTGACGTTAATGATGTTAATAAATTCTAGGACTTTTAAAATAATTCTGTTATTTTTTTGACAGTTAATTACCTATAGTATATATCACTACAGTACTTTTTTTTGCTAGTATGGCAGTGAAATTGGTATTAAATTGCATTCAAAGTGGTCTTAAAAAGTCTTAAATTTAACTTGTTGAAACCTGCAGATACCCTGAAAATGCAGTAAATGGTTACACACCAAACTGTCCTGCACAGATTAAAGGATCCCAAAAGGAAAATTCAGTCATTATCTACTCACCCATGGGCCACTTCAAACTCCAGTTCTTATCCCTTGTAGTTCCATCTCATGCTTCTCCTAAATTATTAAAGTTAATGGTGCCTTTTCTCCAAACAAGCACCCTAAAGCGTTTTGGTTGTATCATGTATTTATCAGTTTACTTTTCAGTGTCCTATCAGTGTCGTGATTAGAGTATGATGCCTTCAGGGTTTGGCAGATGTGTTGGACACAGCAGATCTGGTGAGGAGTTGTGTGCAGAGTGCAGTGAGCATGCTCAGAGATGAGGAGGACAGTGGAGAGTTCAGCACCAAGAGAGTTGAGAATCTGCTCACACTTCTAGGTGGCAGCGAGACACAAGGTTGGAAACTCAGAGATTATTCAGAGATTACATTATGATACCAGGCCTTATCTCTATGAATTTATGCACAATGCAATAAAAATACATCTTACGTAAACAAAGGTATTGTGAATGCAAATTTGCTTTTAAGATGTATTTGTGACCATCGTGAGGAAACGCCTACACTTGCTGTTGGAGGACTATGAGGCCGACATCTCCTATCCAAAACACTGGGTTCTCAAAGTGGCGTCAAATGATACTGCGCTTCAAGAAGGGGGAACGTTCACGTACGTCTCTCCTTGACATTAAGTTAAATTACAGCCCCAGTCCGGCCTTTGTTATATTTTGATTCTTCTGATTCTTGGAACAGTTTGACTTGACAAGAAGAAGCATTTTGCAGCTTTCATAACCTGTCATAACTTAAAATACACTAAAGTGTAAAATGTACAATGTTAGCTGTTTCACTGTCAATTACTGCCAGTCCTTTTCTCAAAATCTTAGTCAATCAATTTGAGATGAAAGAAATGTATGAGAATTAGTACTGAGAATTGGTTTCAACTGATGCGCTGTACTGTTACACATGAATATTTCTTATAGGCACGCCCTATGGAGGAAAGTCCAAGCGGTTGTAACACCGCTCCTAGCTAACTTGGTCTCAGTCATTGACCGGGATTGCAATCTGGACCTCCTGATAGACGGTGGGGAGGACATCAGGAACCTATGGCTAGAGATATTCACCTGCAAAGAGATGCTTGATGTGCCTTATGTGAGGGTGGAAAGCAAGTAAGTGACTCTCTTAGTGTATGAATATTGTACCTAACCACCATGAACATCAAGATGCTATTCATTTGCGTTTACTTGCATCTTGGGTCCGAACGGTCTAGGATCCTAATGTCATATCCCTCTCATACAAAATCTGATTCAAAATGTCTGCATCCTGCCTCTTACACAGCTCCAAGGTATTTATGGTGCAAAGCCATGTTGTAGCTGGCAACACCATGCGCTGCACCATGCCCTTCAGCTGGTGGATCAAAGACTTCCTGGATGTTCTCCTGATGCAAACTCGGAAACATGAAAGTAAATACGCAGTCTCATGTCTGATCTGTTCTATGCTGGAATTGTGTTGCACATTTACAAGCGGTATAACTGAAACCTGTCTGTCTCTTAGATTGACCCCTAATACATTAGTGGCACTGTCCCTTCTTTTTGCAGATCATACACCTGGTCAGTTAGAAGATCTCTTTTGGAATCTGCCACTTGGCCATTACATGACTGAAAAGGTGAACGACAAAATGAAGAGAGAATTTTTCCAACGGTACCTGCAGGATTTTGTCTCCATGACAATGAACGTGGAAACAGATGGAGAATTAAAGGTAAGTGTTTATCAAGTGTTTTAACGCCAAATTCACAAGTCAATTCACTTCTGTGTTTTGTCACTGTGCAATTAAACAGAAATAAACAACCTGGACAAAATTAATCTAAACTAAACTAAACTGTAAATCTACTTATTTGTATGTTCTCCTCAGCTTTTGTGTGAAGCCCTGACCAGCTGTGTTAACGAACTACAGAGACGAAGAAACTGTGAAGAAAGCCCCACTCTTCCTCACATCCACAGAGCCTACCATTTCTACCACAGTCGTCTACACAACCTTTTACGGATGATTTCCCTTCAACCTCAAGTTGTTTCGCACTTGCTAAAGAACCAACATATCAGAGACTGTCCAGAGATGGTAAACTTACACTTCTAAACTTCTAAACTTTGATGAGGAGATTTGATTAAGAAGTGAAATCAAAAGTGGAAAATGAATGAATACATATTTACCCTTCAACTTGATGTGTTGTGGTTTTGGATAAATAGGCCTAGATAATGATGATGATGATGATGATAATGATAATGTTTTTTTTAAATTCATGTGTCATGCACCTTAGATGCCCAGGCCACGTGGTCTTTCAAGGCACATCCATACATTACACTGCAATTCTGTTCACCATAAACAACCTTCAGTATTTTGACATTTTTTCCAATGCTTAACAAATGTGTGTGACAGAGTCTCTGCTGTTTCTGAAACATCTCTCGAACATCTCTCTTTATTTTGGTGAAAAGGAAATTCCAAGGCAAAAATTGAAAAAGCCTTTATTTCATGGTTGTTTCGAAGGAACATATCAAAAACAACGCCAACACGTTTCAACCATGCTAAGACGTTTTAACATTGTTGCCTGAAGAATACCGTGGAACTCGTTTTTCATTAAGCAACAAGCCCAAACCAAACAGCACCTTTAACACAGCCTCACACACCACAACCTGATAGAAGCATTTCTATCTGCTTTGTATTCCTTTATTTTGTTGTATTTTTCACAGAATAAGGCTTTGTTCACAGCATGTCTTACATTTTGTAAAAATACTGAACAGCCTGAAACCTGTATCGCTGTCGTAGGTTTTGGATGTCCATGCAGCAGTGGCGTGTGTTGAATGTATGGAGCCTCCTCCATTAGAGACTGATGCTCATTGCCAGGACTGGTTGAAGCAGGTGAAGAGGCTTCAAGGCTCCATGGAGCTGATCTGCTCCCAACATAACACCAAACAATATGGAGAGCGATGCAAAGAAAGACTCCACGATATCCGGTAAAGAAATGTATTTAATAAAAGCAAAAGCAGAGGAATGGACTATATCACAACATATTTGCATAAATTTCTTGGTGCACAAGATGAAAACCCTGTACTCTTAACTCAGGCAACACAGTCTCATTAAATCTGGAATATTTCTAGAAAAACCTTTGTAACTGTAATTTAATCTGTCATATCATTTTGCAGCAATGGCTGGAAGCGCATCTACGCCCTCTCGTTGTTTGTGGAACACATGCTGCTGGGTTTTGACAATGAAAGCAAGCAGCTGAGGAGCCTGGTTCTTGATCACATTCACACCTTAGGCAGAGTGAGTTGTTCCACAAAACTAGGGTTAAGCCGATATATCGGGCTGATATTAAAAACTGGGTATTGACTGTGGTGGCAATTTGCGCTCAATTTATGGTGAAATGTGAAACAACATGACCCACCTAAAATTTGATTGAAGTTCTGTCTTTTTAACCCAACACGTTTGTAAAAGCTACGATGAAACCTGCCTCACCCTAAATGCTTTTCTTGCCACTCTGGCAAGAATGAAATTGATTATGATTCTCTAATTTGGTATTGAATATCTGCACCTTCAATACAAAAATATTGGTATCAGCCTTCAAAAACATCGGTCAAACCCTATTCAAGATGACAAGAGAATATAGTTATTATACAAATATCTATGTTATGTAAATGTCTGTAACTGCATTTTGTCAGGAAAACCATATCAGGTTCATGGGAAGATCCAATTCTTACTGCCGCTAATGTTTTCACTTATGATGCATGTGAAGATGTCAGTTTTGACTAACAGGATTACAAAATTACATAATAGCATGTTATGCCTCATATAGTACAGCCACCTAAAAGTCTGTCAAAATATATTATTATCACATCATATATTATGTTTCTTGCATATTGAAGGCTCTGGGGGGAAACTGTGATGTGAAATCAGAGAAAGCTTTTCGAGTGGTGATTCAAGTACTGAAGTCTTGCAAGCAACGGGCGAGTCAACAGATTTGCAAGTAAGAGCTTTTTAATTAGCTTTTTCATATAAAAAAAACAAATAGTAAAGAACATGATTTTGCTGTATTTGAATCTGATACAGTTTGCTCATATTTGAATAAAGGGTTGGACTACAATGTGCGATATGCATGAGAGAACCTCAGGACCCGGTGGAGCTGCCCTGCTGTCATGTCTACTGCTCAGCCTGCATCAGAGGAAGTCTTGATGTTCCACAAACCTCCTGTCCCATGTGCAGACAACAGATCCCACATGACTTTCACGCAAATGTGTCAGAACATATCAGGTCAGATTTCTGAAATCCCCCACCCCTGTAAGGGCTCAGCCTGGTGGACCCAAAAGCAGCAATAGACAATTAGCACAGAGCAAGCGTGAGAGCAGGGCTTATACACAGAGATGGAGATGGGAATCAGCTGGGGAGCCCTCTGTGACACACACACCAATCTGCAGGGAGAAAGAGAGATGCACACACACAACACAGAGAACAACAACAAGGGAAAGGACCAGGTAACAGGGGCAGATGAGGTTGAAGGGAGAGTAGCTGTTACAGGACCCCCCTCCTAGGGACACCACCTGGGGTCCCACCATGCCAATCAGGGTGACGCTGGCTAAGAGTGCTGGGTCCAAAATGTCCCTGACAGGGACTCAGCATCACTCCTTAGGGCCATAACCCTCACAACCGACAAGGTACTGGAGCCTGCTACCCCGGCAACAAATGTCCAACAGGCGATGCATTGTAAACTGTGGAGGTGGGGGCTGCAGCTAGTGGACTGGTGGTGACAGGTTTAATGCAGGAGACATGGAAAGAAGGGTGAATGCAAAGAGTACAGGGCAAGGTGAGGCAGACAGCAGTGGGGTTGATTACCTTGGAGTTGGGAAATGGGCAGATGAATCGTGGGGAGAGCTTGTGGGACAGGTTGGCCCGCTCGGCCTGACCGTTGGTTTGGGGATGATACCCTGAGGACAGACTGACCATGGCAGCTAGGAGAGAGTAGAAGGATTTCCAAAACTGAGAGATGGAACTGGGGACCCCTATCGGAGACGATGTCCTGGGGGAGACCATGGAGGCGGAAGACGTGGGAAATAAGGAATTCAGATGTTTCTTTGGCAAATGGCAACTTGGGGAGTGGAATGAAATGGGCAGCCTTGGGAAAGTGGTTGACTACTGTGAGAATGACGGTGTTGCCCTTTAAAGGGGGCAAGCCAGTGACAAAGTCTAGGGTGATGTGCGACCAGGGACAATGGGGCACAGGAATGGGGCAAAGAAGTCCGGAGGGGGCCAGGGTGGATATCTTGTTATGGACACAGGTGGGGCAGGCTGTGACGAAGGAGCGCGTGTCTCTCACCATGGTGGGCCACCAGAAATGGTGACAGAGGAAGGCTAAGGTGTGGTTTATACCGGGATGGCAGGCAAGCTTGGAGTTGTGGACTTACTGGAGCATTTGAAAGTGGACGGGGCCCGGGACAAACAGCCGGTTGCCGGGGCCGCTACCAGGGTCTGGATGGAACCATTGAGCCGCTCGGACGATGGATTCGATCTTCCAGGAGACTGCGGCGATGAGGCAGGTAGCAGGTAGGATGGCTTCTGGGTTGCTGTGGTCCTCAGTGGAGCTGAAGACTTGGGACAGGGCATCAGACTTAGTGTTCTTAGAGCTGGAATCTAGAATTCAGGCACTTAGCATTTTGGATGTATGAGAGGTTTTGTGGTCGGTCCAAACCATGAATGGCTGCTCTGACCCTTCCAGACATTTTTTTTCCACTCCTCTAGGGCCAACTTGACGGCCACTCTGCGAGAGTGAGCCGGTGAGAAAAGTATGCACAGGGGTGGAGTTTCTGGTTCATAGGGGAGTTTGAGGCGTCCACCTCCAGGACAAACTGCAGGGATGGGTCAGGGTGGATGAGGATGGGAGCAGAGGTAAAGTGGCTCTTAAGATCCAGAAAGGCGCTACCAGCGGCAGGTGTCCATATGAACGGCGGGGTCCAATATGTGATGGCAGTGCTGGGAGTGCAACTCCTAGTAGGGTAGTGGGCTGCTGCCAGTCTTGGACGGGGCGGGGTCCATCTGGGCCTGGCCCTCAGCAAGGACGTAGCCCAAGAAGGAGACAGTGGGGACGTAGAACTTGCATTTCTTGACCTTGACGAACAACCTTTTGGTGGATGTGCCCTACATGTTCCTCGGGAGCAGGGGAGAAGATTAAGATGTCGTCCAGGTAGACGAAGATGAAGTGGTTTAGCATATCATGGAGGTCGTCATTGACCAGGGTTTGAAAGACAGCTCGATCGTTGGTGAGTCCGAACGTCATGACCAGGTATTCAACGTGGCCAATGGGGGTATTAAACGCCATCTTCCACTCATCTCCTTCTCTTGTATGGATACAGTGGTAGGCATTCCTCAGGTCCAGTTCAGAGAAGACTGTGGCTCCCTGGAGAAGGTCGAAAACAGAGGAGATGAGTGGAAGGGGGGTAGCGATTCTTGATGGTGATATAGTTCAGGCCCCGTAAATCAATGCAGGGGCGAAGAGACTTATTGTATCCTTCTTATCCACAAAGAAGAATCCTGCCCCCACCAGTAGCGACAGATTCCCTGATATACTTCTCCATAGTAGCTGTGCCCCCCCCAACTTAATGTGTTTCTTGCTTTTTGGTGATGCATTTTCACACTTGTTTTACTTTCTTTGTTTTTTGTTTTTTTCACACTGCAGGGATTCTATCAAGAAAAATGCAGAATTCATGCGGCGTTGCAATGGCTTCTTCATTGACCTGGTCTCCACTGTGTGCTTCAAGGACAACGCGCCACCAACAAGGGGAGTCATCACCCACCTGTTGTCCTTTCTGATGGTTGAGACAGGTAACAGTACAATCTTGCATACTTGATTCATAGTAAAGACTGATCATGATTATTAGCTTGTGCTAATAACTAAAGTTTATTATTTTTTAATTGTTGTTACTGTTATTGATGTGTATTATTTTACACCAGAGCATAATCAGATCCAAACCAAGGATCTGTCGCCCTTTGACGAGTCCCTGGACAAGACTCCTGTGGTGCGATCTGTGATCCTCAAACTGCTGCTAAAGTTCAGGTAGATTTTATCATGCTTTTATGTCATGTTTTTATTTGGTCGGTCGGTCAATAAATATTGCATGACAGGAGGAGTTTGTGATGAAGCATTTGAATAATTCTGACTCACTTTGTTGGATGCTCATCTGCACTGTACCTAGAGCTTCACCAACCTTACTCTACTGTGTTTCAGCTTTGATCAAGTCAAGGAATATTTGCAGCAGCATTTGTCATCAGTTGAAGACAGTAGAATTGTGGATGAGGGGGATAAAACAGAGCTCTATGCTTTGTACATCAACTGTCTGGAGGTAAAGTCTGTTTCAAACCAAGATCTCTAACCCAAAAGCTACAGCGTTGTGATGCTATCTGTTTCATAAAGCCACACAGACACTTTTATCCATAAATAAGCATATAAGTTATATGGACACAGTAGAGGTTGTAGATTACTTAATGCACCTTTAACAAATTTCTCTCCAGGACTCCATGTGGGAGAAAATGCCCCAGGAAGGCACCAAGGCTGAAAGGTTGCAGCCATTTTTCATTGAACAAACACAATTCCTGCACCACTTCCTGACTGTGGTCGCCCAGCTTCCTGCGACGGTGACTGTTGAACATCTGCAGCACATCGCAAGACTGCGTCAGTCCCTCACTGTGGCTGCCCAGCTGATCAGTGGCCTGCTGTATGGTGAGAGCTGCTGCTTTAGTTCAATGTCGAATGTATATTGCACAGTGTGTAGGTACGTAGTATGCAGACTCCTGTTCAGACGCCATCAGTCTGTTGGCACATTCATTAAAATGTAAAAATGTGTGTGGCTGTTGTCATTCAGCCTGCTGCTTTCAGAGTAAGGTGTTGACATAGTGGGGACTAGAGGCTGTCGTTAGGCTATAACGTTTTGAACAACTACTGATTTTACTTTGAAAAATGAAAGTAAATAATGCATTTAATATAAAATGTCATCATAGAAATATGCATGTAAAAACAAATCAGATTAGGTTTTAACTTGATAAGTAAATAATTAATTTGCAAATATTAAACAGTGACCATAGTGAATAAACATGTGGTGGCAGAGGAAAATTGAGGTAAAAAAACAACAACATCTATGAGGCAGTACCTGTGCAGCTCTAGTATATAAGGCTCAAAGTTCTATACACAAAATGAAAACTCTCCTTGTCTGCTCTGGCAGAAGACAACATCCCAGAGGAAGCCAGAGAATTCCTGGACGCTGTGGTTAAACTTTGTGAACAGAGTGGGAATGACTGGTTCCGGGTTTACCTGATCCGCAAGCTCAGCGCCTTGCAGGGTGTCGAGCTCGTCCAGACGCTGGTGAAGGAACCGGAGCTCAGCTGGCTTTTCCCTGCAGAGATCCACCAGCAGGTACACAGACAGTCCATTGTCACATCTACTAGTGTTGTACCTTTCAGAGAGATTTGTGATAAACGTGGTATAGCAATGATGTGCTTTTCAACATTAAAAATGTTGACCTTTAATTTTAGTGCCCCCTTCAGGCCAATTAGTGTATTTTTTTAAACTGCAGAACACACCTATTAGCTGGCTGCAGGCTTTGAGAAAGCAGTTCTGGATGACAGTTCTGGGTGACGCATGCGCAATTTAGACAAAGCATTTCTGGACGATGCATGTGGTTATGGCGGGTCCAGGTTAGCATGTTATATGTAGTGGACTGGTTATGGTCTGGGTTATGGTGGGTCCAGGTTAGCATGTTAGCTGTAGTGGACTGGTTATGGACTGGGTTACGGATGGGTCCAGGTTAGCATGTTAGCTGTAGTGGACTGGTTATGGTCTGGGTTATGGTTGGGTCCAGGTTAGCATGTAGTGGACTGGTTATGGTCTGGGTTATGGTTGGGTCCAGGTTAGCATGTTAGCTGTAGTGGACTGGTTATGGTCTGGGTTATGGTTGGGTCCAGGTTAGCATGTTAGCTGTAGTGGACTGGTTATGGTCTGGGTTATGGTTGGGTCCAGGTTAGCATGTTAGCTGTAGTGGACTGGTTATGGTCTGGGTTATGGTTGGGTCCAGGTTAACATGCTAACCTGGACCATAACCAGTCCACTACAGCTAACATGCTAA
>CABFOS010076647.1:0-10321 GCA_900660315.1 Diretmoides pauciradiatus | reverse complement strand
AAAGCGGCTGAAATGAGTTTCCTTCGCAGGGTGGCCGGGCTCAGCCTTAGAGATAGGGTGAGGAGCTCGGACATCCGGGAGGGACTCAGAGCAAAACCGCTGCTCCTCCACATCGAGAGGAGCCAGTTGAGGTGGTTCGGGCATCTGGTTAGGATGCCTCCCGGACGCCTCCCTGGGGAGGTGTTTCGGGCATGTCCAACCGGGAGGAGACCTCGGGGTCGACCCAGGACACGCTGGAGGGACTACATCTCTCGGCTGGCCTGGGAACGCCTCGGGATTCCCCTGGAAGAGCTGGTGGAAGTGGTGGGGGAGAGGGCTTCCTGGGCTTCCCTGCTGAAGATGCCGCCCCCGCGACCCGGACCAGGATAAAGCGGAAGACGACGAACGAACAAACAATATTCGGGCCAATACGGTACTTAAAAATGTGTGTGTGAGAGACCATGACCATTATGGGTGGGGGGTTATTTTGTCACACTATGCTTTGTCATTTGTTGAATGTATTAACGTTGACATGTCTGCAACTTAAAAAAAAGAAAGAAACAAAAATGCATTATCGTTATCGGACAGATATCAAAATTATTCTCGATATGTGGCGCTGATATGACACATTAATGATGGTCCAACCAGGTTGATGTGTTGGTGTAACAACAGCTCTTGTTAACCTACACAGGAGAAAATGTCTGTGGTGTGGAGAGAAATCAGCTCATAACAAAGCAGCGTCTGCATCTGCTCCCAGTATCACAGTTACTGCAAGGTGGAAGGTAAACCCTACTGGTGGAGACTGGTACAGCAGTTTCGATATATGACCATTGGTTATCGGCCAAAATGTCAATATGGTGCATTCCTACCTCTGATAGTCTGGAAAAGTTTAATACTTAAACTTTTCCAGACTAAGATGAACACCCTGATTCCATTCCAAACTATTTGCATTAAAAACAGTTTTCAACGGTGCCAGTTAATATCATCACGGCGCTATTGTACCTTTGAGTTATCAGGGCCGCGGGGCTGCCTGACGATGACCAGGCGGGGTGCGCTGGCATCGTCGAGGGTGATGCTCTTCAGACGGTTCACCAGACGGTCGGGGCGTGGGGTCGCAACTGGCTTGGGCCCTTCACTATTAAAGTAATGTGGTTACAAGAAAGACATTCAGGGATATTTAGACGATTCATTTCCTCTCATGCAACTTGTACCAAGCTTATGCAAGAATTCTGACCAGCTTTAAACTGCAAGTCCACCAATATGACTCATATCCATGTGTACAAGGTTAATATGAGGTTCTACGTCTTGTGCGGCGGCGGCCTTACCTGACTCTGCGTACATTGCAGGCGCTACATTTGCCTGTGCGTTGATTGAGGATAACTGAGAACTCCACCTCATCCCCGGTCTGGAGCTCCAGGCCATCCTGCACTTCTTTTACATGGAAGAACAGCTTCTTGCTCTCACCGACTTCGTATGTGATGAAGCCAAACTGTGGGGCGGCAAAACACAGCGACCTCAGTACCCACGTTGTTCCAAACTGGTAGCATGTTACCCCTGAATCCAGAGGGTCCCTCCTATAATAACTAGTAACTAATATGGAGGTTTTCAGTACATTAGATTGGCGATGTAGTTGCCTACAGCTTTTTTAGAATGAAAGGGATCTCTACCTGATCTTTGACACACTCTACCAGGGCTCTACGCTGGGGCACCACGTTGCAGCCCATCTTCTGTCCAGTCTGGGCCACAGTGCACACCTGAAACTTCACCAGTTCTCCTTTCTGCAGACAATCCGCCTTGTTTGCCATGCCCATGATGCCAAAGGGATAACTCTGGCCTTTAGTTCCACCTGGATGAGGAGAGGAGAAGGTACTGTTAATTGAATGATACTTGATTTACCCCCCAATATTTACAGGGCTTCTACAGGTTTACTTTAAATTAAATTTAAGACCAAACTTGTGATGGAAATACACACAAATGTGAAAATCTACTCTTTCCAAACACATTGATGTCAGTTCAAAAGGAACAGTAAGGTCAAATGACAATTGGTTGAGTTTAAGAACATTGTCCAAATGCTTTTATTCATTTTGAAAAGAAAACACAAAAATATCATCGTTGTCCTAAATGATATTTATTACTATAATATTCTCAGAACGTTTAATATCAGCGAATAACTTTGCGAATCCTGTGACTTAAAACATGAGACCCATCCAATCTGAATTTAAGACAATTTAATACCCTTAAAAGGCCTTTTATTAGTAAATGTGTATTTTTATTTTATTGTATTTTATTTTAAGACTTTTTAATAACATGTGGCCCTGATTTTAAGTCTGAATTTTTTTTCTAAATACTCCATTAATGTAAAAATTGAGCCCCACCTTCGTCCGTGACCTCAATAAGCCCTTGGTACTCCGTCTGGGAGGGGTCCACGCTGCGTAGAGGACGGACCACTTTCCCCAGCAGGACTGTCACACCAACATCCTCACAAACGCCGTTCACTAGCAGGGCAAGTCACACATCAATTTCATTGAGTCAAGGAAAACATGTGTAGGATAAAGATAGATAAGATTAACACATCATCCTACCTGCTGCCGCCACTTTGGTAACCTTCTCAGCGCTGACTTTGTTCCCCTTGCCCTTAGAGAGGGTGTACTCCACCGTGTCGCCCAGCTCCAGGTTCTCCAGGTCTCCACACAGCTCACTGGGGAGCACACAAACAAAAGGGTTATTTCATGATGAAACTTGTTCATTAGATACCAAGCAATAAAACGGTTTACATGGATATCTAGTATGCCTAAAATAGAGGCACTTCAGACGCCCGATATCCCTCCATAGCAACACATTGGTGGAATTAAGAGTTGGTATATCTCTATCTCTATAGGGGGTACAAGGGTGCACAGATATGAAAATCTTAGCCATAACAGCAATGTTAATATCGGTCATTGGCCGATAGCCGATATTTACCGATATGATTTGGATAAAAACAAGTTTCTCGATAATCAAATTTTGTACATACTGAAAAACACAAAACATTTGGAAAAACCCATAAATCATAGATTTACCACATTGTTTCCTGGCTAGATGGAAATAATCATCGGTTGTTCACATTGAACTGATACCGATATATTAAAAAATGATTAACATCGGCCGATACCGAGATGATTGCCGATATATCGTGCATCCCTAGGGGGTATCTGTGGTCCAAGTATGACGTTGCTACCATTGTTATTTTATTGTTGAGTTATGTTCAGAATATGCCCACACACACAGATGCCACCACCACAACATAGTGTCCTGGATAACATGCACCATGGGATTGGCAATTGATCCACAGCCAGCTGGGAATCCACAACTACCTGTAGTGGAAGAAAATTTCTTGGTCGTGATTAGCCGTCTCGATGAAGCCAAAGTTGTCCTTCAGTGTAGCGACAAATCCCTGCAGTCTCTTGGTGTTGGTGGTGTTGCGGTTGAGAACTTTGATGGAAACTGCACTCTGCTGGCCGGTCCTCTTCACTTCGTTGATGGAGAACTCCACCTAGAGGACAAACACATTAACACAGGTCACATACCTGTTTCTTTCAGTTCTTAAGGAGACCTATTATGCTCATTTCAACACTATTTATATTCCAGGACTCCACTAGAGTGGCTTTGCATGATTCAGAGTTAAAAAAACTCCTTATAGTGGCTCTTTCTGCAGCCCCTCAATTCAGCCTCTGTCTGAAACAAGGTCCTGTCTCTTAACCCCCCCCTCCCTAAACGGCCACTTTCTTCTGATTGGCCAACTTCTGGAAGCCTGCAGAGGGGCGAGACCCACTGGTTGAGAGAACGGTCGAACACAGACTGCGAAATACACATTTTTACTTTTAGTACATACTGCGACTGCCCTACAAAGTACGTACTATTGCTTGCAGTATGCATACAACTGGGACATACTACAGGCGATCAATAATCATCCAAGGTGTCATCATTGCATTATCAATGCGCTGTTCCCCCTGTGCTCTCTCGGCGGGTCAGTCGATGTGACGTATTTCCCGCTGCGCAGAGGATTGTGGGTCAGAATCGCCAGAACAGCATGCTGGTTTGCATACTGCAAAATGCGACCGGATGTAGTACGACATCCTGGTGTTTTTGGCATACTAAATCTTTTTCTGACATAATGGTAGTATGGGTATTGGAACGCAGCCACAGACTGAGCGGGCGGGTGGGTGCCTCCCACCCGACGCGAGTGGGCGTGCTGAGCCTGGAGCAGATCACCATATAAACCACGGGTTCTCACAATTATTACTCAAAGGTGCGCGTCTGATTTTTATTCAAGGTCAGAGGTCCGGAATGATTGGCAATACCACAACAACAAACATAATAACATCACGTATAACTTTTAAGCAATTTATACAATAAGAACTTTTCAACAACATACATTCACAACTTTGTGTCATAGTGACGTTTTGCATTGCCGCTCTTCACAATCCCGACTGTTTCTGTGCAAATTAAGTCTGTCCACTCTTTTAACACTCAGTTTTCTTGGGTCAACTTTTCGTCTCACTAACTGTAGCGGATTATTCTGCAATGACCCGGCCCGTCCTCCTCTGCCTACCGGTAAACTACTTGTTGTCGCAATCAATTAACTTCAATTGTGAACCGAGACAGACAGACATGGCTCAGACAGTTAGTCCATATTTATTTATGACTCAGACATAATCTTACAACTACATTTACACAGGTTGTGTAAATTGTGCACTAGAGAAAACGAGGCACATTCTGTATCTGCGGTTTAGGAGCTAATTCTCCGGTGTTATGTTAATGTGTGAACTCCACACAACACTCTCTCCAGCAGTTAACGTCGCCATGACAACGATGACAACGATGTCAACAAGAGGGAAATAAGCCACATTAAAACCACATTCATCAGGGGACAGGGTCACTGAATGATCTCCAGCTACTAGTGATGCGCAGGTCAGGGTTTTTTAATAAAAAAATATGTTAATCAACCACCCAAACAGCCAACTTTATGCTGCCGTGGCGGTATCCAGTGTGTGTGTGTGTGTGTGTGTGTGTGTGTTCGAGAGAGACAAAGAGCGGGGAAGAGAAGTTGGAAGGTGAACTATTGTACGCAGTGCTGCTTTCATCTGCTTGCCCGAACCCGTGATATTTTCTAGAAAGCTTGATCAATAGAAAATATATTTCCAAATAGAAAACGTTACACTTCATAACGTATTGTATTCATAACACGGGGTCTGGGCTGGGTGCGGATTGACTTGCCGTTCGGTCCTGATGCAGACCGAGGTCTGGACTTTGAGAGGCCCTGATATAAAGAAATCCCTTGTGGAGAAGGTAGGGAAAAACAAGTTGGAAACTATATAACTATCTATCTATATCTGTGTCAGAAAATAAGGAAAAGCATATTGGGTCCCCTTTAAGTAAAATGGCCTAGTGTATTGGGGCACTAAAATGTAAACATCTTAAACTAATCCAAGTTTATGACAAATATTCCTGAGTGCATCCTAAAGCTCAAATATTACTCCTCTCCTCCACAACCTGGAAACTGATGTCTGTGCCGCCATGTTGTTTGCTGTCCCAATAGCGGAGGAGGCAAGACAAGCGGCTCCTGAAGTCTCCTGTATCCTGCACAAGGCTTTTCACAGATAACACACAAGACGACATGGACAAACGGGCAGAGCAGGTTGTTCCTGGCTCAGGAAGGACTGACCCCCTACACCACTTAGGGCCATGGATTGGCCCCAAATAACTTTTAATGCTGAAGTGCATTGATCCTATTCAGGTTATTAGAGGGAAATAATATAGCGAAAATATGATTACGCTAGCAAGAGAATTTTAAGCGGCTCAATGGGCTTCTCCTCTATTCTGATTGTTTTGGCTCAGTTCTGATTTACTGTCCAATTTTCTTAGTATTAAACAATCTATCTATTCCTTGATCCAATTTAATTTGGAGAAATTATTCTCCCTCTACCTCCATCCCTCCCTCATCCTCTCCACACTGGGATAATACGCCTACCAATTCTCAACACTGCTTGTTGCTTTCACTTGACTTCTGCATAGGGAGTGTGGGTACAACACAGCTCATGGCCTCCACTTTCCACTTACTCCCTACTCCACCCCGTCTCCTCCACATTACTTACTTCCTGGTAGGACAGGAGTGGTAGTGAGGGTGGGGAAGAAAGGAGGAGTGAAAAAGCTTTGGGATGCAAGCTTATTTAGAAGAGCTGAGGAAATTCTCCGTACCTTATCTCCAGCCTGTGGGTGGCCCGCTCCCTCCAGGTCCTTGACATGGTATGACACAGTCAACTTCACGCCGCAATCTTCATACGCAATCACTCCCTCCTCAGCTTCCTACAGCGGGTGCAACAAGTCAGCAAATGAAAGAATTGCATTAGATTTACAACACTGACGGTTTGGTTTAAGGTTGTAGTTTTGTGGTACTGGAGCCTGTGGAGAAAAAGATACTCTGGGTCACTTCTTACTCAGTCATTGCAACACCAGTGACAATTTGCATCCATGTTGGTGCAGGTTGGCCATGTCTCAAAGTAAGTAGTGCATTAGGTAACAGGTGGTGTACATTTAGGCTAAACAATCAGATGAAAGAGACCAATGTGTGCAACGCCACGTTATGTAGCACCTTAGTTGGTTAGCATCGTCTACTGCAGCAACTCTGCTGGCAATCTCAGAACCCAGAGTCTATTGTACACTATTATCGATAACGATAGTAGGATAGCAACTTCCTCTTCCGGGGACCGGGCATCTACAGTCCGATTGCTTTGTTTAACGTATTTACTTGACAAACACGATGTGTTAGCTTGCTTGCCGACAGGGTATAGCAAAAGTTTGATATAAAAAATGACCGTAAAAACTAAAAACTAAATGATCGGTGGCCGGAAGAGGAAGTCGTCCTTCGGATCCGCTGGCTAGACCGGATAACCCAGAACTAGTGGGAGTTGATCGCAGAGGCTCGGACAGTCATCACAGCGGTTGAGTCTCTGGGTTCCCAGATTGATCTGCTGGTAAATGTAATGTATTAGAGCCTTCAATGTAGGGCTGCACAATTACTCAACTATTTTAGTCTCAACAACTAATTAATCTGAGAATCCTGCAATAAGTGAAAGGTCTGATACAGGGTGCTTCCTGAATACAATAGTCAGATTAATGTTCCCAGGTCGCTTTGACCACAGTGCAGCTTATTGGCATCATATCAGGCTCATCATTTCACCTGAATAAAACATGCAAAAGTGATGTGCAAATTAACCAGACTGACTAACTACCTGACATTGTGTCAAGTACAAAGCTAGTTGTTTCTCCAGCAAGAAAGTTTACTGTGATCTAAAGTTGGTCCGAACAAAAGGTAAGACCCAATGATAATCACGGGGCGATTCTGTCTGAGTTTTCAACGACTTCATTGAATAGAAGCTCTGCTGCTTGTGTAAAGTTGAAGCATCCAACCCCCTGACACAACTTGCAATTTTCATCAACCTTGGTGGTATTTTGTCATTATATCCTAAGGAAAAGTTTCCCTTTCATTACTTAAATGAAACGTATCAGCGCCGTGATCGTTGTTCAACTGTTTTATCTTAAGTGCACTGCTCGTCAAATGTCACTTCAGAGTTCTGTCAACCAATAAGGATGAAGCAGGGGCGGGACCAGGACCCTGCTTCATCCTTATTGGTTGGTAAAATGTGTATCTTTGGTGTGTGTGCGCGCGCGCACCCGCGTCACAAGTATGCGGAAGATGCCGACGTTTAACTATGGCGGGGCAAATGAAATTTAATATTAATTTAATACTACTACTATTGATAATAATGATGTAGTACATTAAACAAGCCAAATATCGTCTTGACAATGGCAAAGGCATCGGCTCGGCGAGATCATCGTCTATCTGCACAACCCTAGCAAGAGGTTTGCTTTTCAACGCTGACTTTACTGGTCCTTTCTTTCATTGTAAAACTGCAAAACAGTACAAATAATATACAAATACACTGTCCAAAAACACATAAGCTAGCTGACTAAGCTAAGTAACAATAACATGTGCGTATGAGGCGAGCTAAATTACATTTACATTGAAACGATGCATTCAACAGTCATTGTTTCTAAAACATTCAACAACATTTGTCAAAGAACAAAGATGTCTACTTACGGACATAACTACTCCAAAGGCTCTAACGTATATGGAAAAACTGAAAATCAGTACCGCATTGGCTGCTCGTGGCTTCCCGCTAGCTTAACTGAATGATCTGACAACCACCCGAGTAACGCAATAGCATCCATCTGCAGGCCCGCAGGCAACAGTTTCAGGACCGCAGAAATAGGACCCTTCTTTTTCTCACACAAATGCACACGCACAATACTATTATTTTTTACAATAAACAGTGTATTTTTTAAACTTTCCTCAACCTTTTTATATTGACAATAATTTAACAGACCAGAGAGTCACGACACTGCCTAAATATTAGAATGTAATATTAAATTAGGCCTATAAGTTTAGTTTAGGCGCTTTTTCAGTGTATTGACTTACTTTCAACTCTATCAGGCGGCGACAGTAATCACCTGTCATTTGTTCGTGAAAATCTTGATATTTATTTGAGGACAATGACATAGATGGCAGCTAGATAGATTTGTTGTTAAACATTCTGTCCGATTATATTTATTATTTGTCAACCGTAAGCAATGTTATTGACTTTCAATCTTGCAAGTTTAACGTTAGTTCTCTGGCTTCCTGGTTCGATTCAACCGGAAACTGACGAGGCCACGAGGGTCCTATTTCTGTGGTCTTGAAACTGCGGTCCTGAAACCAATAGTATGTGTCTGCAGACCCGGAGGCTGCAGATTCAGACCCGCAGATTCGAGTTCTGTCAACCAATAAGGATGAAGCAGGGGACCAATACCCTGCTTCATCCTTATTGGTTGGTAAAACAGATTCAGACCCGCAGTTCTACGCCCTTGACGGTTAAGGTGAGGTAAGGGTCGTGAGGGTTAGGTTGAGGCAAAGGGGTGGGGCGTAGAACTGCGGGTCCTAGAATTGCGGGACCTAACTCTGCAGTCATCCCATTCTCCCTGAAACTGCTGCCTGCAAGCCTGCAGATGGACCCTTCTCGAGTAACGTGGAAATGGAGAGGAACAGTTCCACCAAATGGCCACTAGATGGCAACAACACATAACATGTATACAAGGATCTGCAATAAACACAATAATGCTATACACATTAAACAGTTCAATATTCAAACAATGAGGTCATGTTATATGATCAACACAACAAAACTGTTTTTTGCTGTAGTACTGATTTTCTTGCGTAATGAAAACACTACAAAAATGTTAAAAAGTGACATTTTAATAGTTTGTGAACAGCGCTAATGATTAAGGGTAGGTATCGATAGCGATTGATCTTGAAAATCCACGACGTATCACGCAGTTTCACGTCAGTTCTTGAAAATTTCACACCCAAAGGATATTGTGAAGCAAAAATTTCACAATTGAGATACTTTGTCTTTGCCTCAACCACTTGAAAAGCCTCTGCTGGTGTTTTCATGTAACATAACACGCTATAAATTTTTCTCTGTAAAGGGTTGCTGCTTATTTCACATTCACACATTTCACAACGCAGGTTTTTCCTCAATTGTGTATTCCTGAAATTACAATCTTGACTTAAAAATTCAATATCTCGTCTCGTCTCGTTGTCCTCCGCTTATCCGGGTCCGGGTCGCGGGGGCAGCATCTTCAGCAGGGAATCCCAGGAAGCTCCCCCCCCCGCCACTTCCACCAGCTCTTCCGGGGGAATCCTGAGGCGTTCCCAGGCCAGCCGAGAGATGTAATCCCTCCAGCGTGTCCTGGGTCGACCCCGAGGTCTCCTCCCGGTTGGACATGCCCGAAACACCCCCCCAGGGACGCGTCCGGGAGGCATCCTAACCAGATGGCCGAACCACCTCAGCTGGCTCCTCTCGATGTAGAGGAGCAGCAGTTCTACTCCGAGTCCCTCCCCGATGTCCGAGCTCCTCACCCTATCTCTAAGGCTGAGCCCGGCCACCCTGCGAAGGAAACTCATTTCGGCCGCTTGTATTCGCGATCTCGTTCTTCCAGTCACTACCCAAAGCTCATGACCATAGGTGAGGGTTGGAACGTAGATCGACCGGTAAATCGAGAGCTTTGCCTTCTGGCTCAGCTCCCTCTTCACCACGACGGACCGGTTGAGCGACCGCATCACTGCAGACGCCGCCCCGATCCGCCTGTCGATCTCACAAGATCCCGAGATACTTGAACTCCTCCACCTGAGGCAGGACCTTCTCCCCGACCCGGAGTGAGCACTCCACCCTTTTCCGGCTGAGAACCACTGGCCTCGGACTTG
>CABFOS010076644.1:0-11894 GCA_900660315.1 Diretmoides pauciradiatus | reverse complement strand
GTGTGTTCTTTCCGGTAGTGGATTATCTGTTGGTGCAAACAAGGTAACAGGGCCGGGGAGCATGATGCACTTCCTGAAAGCCTCTTCTCATCTTTCACACACACTCGCTGTTAGGTTCTAACCTATGACCCTGCTAGCTCCCCCGCTCCCCCTCACCCCCACCTCCGAAAGTTTCAACCTTGCTTGACTTTTTTTTCCAGTGCCCTTGTTCAAATCACATACAGTACATCCTTACACATCCACCGCTCTTTGCAGTCATCACTGATGGAAGTACGATAAGACCAGAACCTGTGTTGTTTCCGTCTTATCAGTCTCCTCCATCCTACCGCGTCATCAGTGATAACCACAAAGATTTAAGGATGTATTTTCAGAGGTATTTGAACAGGACCAAACTTTAATGGTGTGCCATGTCACGAGTCACGCAGAAGCCATCGCTTCATGATCTGGTTCAGATCATCGAATTGGTGGAGTAAATAGTTCTGCTTCTGTTTGCGATTAGGATTTATCTCAGATCTAAAACAGTCGACCTCGACCATGCAGAGTTTATAGAGCACGTCCAAATTTCACATCGGAAAAGGCTGTGTGAGAAACATCCGTTTTTATAGCGTCGTTTGAAATATGAGTGCTGTCTTTCGTGGATGTGTGTTGTAGTTTTATGTAGTCGCCAAACATGGTCCGACTGTCGTATCTGCGGGGCCGGCACTGCAACTGCAGAACTTGTAATGTCAGTCTTCTGAAAGATAACTTCTGCGGAGAATAACCTTGAAGAAAATTTAACAGCAGTCAATTAAATAATTTCAGTATATAACTTCAAAAGGAACTCTCCGAATGCACCTCAGTTTGATTTATTATAGCTGCTCTGCTCCTCTTCTCCTCTCCTCATCTTTGTTATGTAGAAAAAAAGTGGAAGAAAATACTTCCAATTTGCTTTCATGTTTCCAATTACTGCACTACTGTTAAGATGAGAAGAGATGAAAGCAAACTAAGACTGTGAAGATGTGAGATCAGACTCTAAACTCCTCTGACTGACTTGGGAGACCGCTGACTCTGCCTTTATCATTCCTCTCACCTCACTGCTACAGTATCACCAGGAGTATCTACTTAGATATATACCCACACACACATAACTGCACACAACTTCCACTAAGGAAATGTAGAATAGAGATCAGAAAACATCCACGATACTGACCAGATGGAACGAGTAGTTATCGGCCTTATTTAACGCTATCCAAAGACAAAAATACAGAAATGCATTTGGCAATATTTTATTGCATGAATGAACTAATGGACAACGGGCACCTTGAAAACGGGAGTGACAGCATAGTTTGGTGTCATCAGTCGACGGATACCTATTGTTACTACCTGACATTGTTATCCACATGGTGCGAATATCAGAATCATAGAATCATACTGTATGTCACTTTTTATTATTTACTATTTATCGCATAATTTCTCATAAACTTTTCCGGCAACTTATTTTGTGGCATTAAAGAAAAGTTTTCCATTCAGCCTTTCTAATTTGATACTTAATCATTTGCATAAAACTAGTTGGATGAAACCGAGCTATAGATAAGTTATTATCACATCAACTTGGTCATTCATAAGCAACTATGACATGTCATTATGTTTTTGAGAACCACAACCGGACAGAAGTCAAATCTAAATGAACAAAGTCATTATTGAATGCGTAATAAAAGGGTTACAAGCGAGTTTGACAGTTCCTTCTTTTACCAGAATCTTACCACGCGACAGCCATGAATCACTGATCTGTTCTGTACCACATAATATATTATCTGTGGCATCATCATGATCCTTAAGATGATGATTTTAAATGCAGTGCATCGTGTGACAGGATCTTCTGATTGGGTTCAATAGGTGCAACTAATCCCGACCCTATGTAAATCAAAGTCACTCCCAGCTCTCCGTCCTGACAACCGATCGCCCCTGACTGATTTTTTTAATGGAACAGAGTAAAAAGTATGATCATGGACACCATTATTTTCTCTCTCTCCTTCTGCTTTGTATCTCCTCACCCACTCAAACATTTTGCACATACAGCAGCATCCCAATACTCATCACTTTCCCCCCCATCCACTGTCTGCCCCATCTAAACTCAAAATATATCTGTCTCATCCACATCCACGATGTTCACATGCGATGTACCATAGCTTTGGCTGGTTTAGAAACCTGTGGTTTTCGTTTTATTTAAGTTTTGCTCTTTGGTTTCCTGTTCTTCTCTGTTCATTTAATTTGCATAACTTTCTGTTTTGTTTTTCAGTGTTTATGTTGAGGATGGCTATGGTCCCTGACTCTCTTGCTTATTGGACTCTGTATGTTTCTTAAACTGAACTAAAACTAAAGTGAAACCAAAAATTAAATATGTTAAAAAGAATGTGTGTCTTGATGAGGAAATTACTCCATAGACATGTCACATCTGACATGTATGCATGCTAATGTTTATTAATTAGTGATATACTATATACAAATATCTTGGCCCACAAGAATACTTTTTCTTCAGGTCCCAATTATTTCACACAAAGGTCGAGGGACATTTGCCGTCCTTTGTTTTTCCATTTTTTTTATTGTGCAGTGTTTGATATGTGAATAGTGTGCTCATTTCTCTCTCATGTAGCTGTCTGGTCAGACCTGCCAGTGCTGAAGCCTACTCTGCTGTCATTGTCATGCCAACACATCCACGTGCACACACACACACACACACACACACACACACACACACACGGCATGTCAAAGAAAGCAGAGTTGGCTGAAGCAGAGCACAAGTCTGGTTAGCAGGCTGCGTCTCATGGAGTGATGCTAACATTCTCTCCCATTGCTCTCTCTCTGCTCACCTTGCATGCTCCGCCCTGCTGCTCTGATCTGATTGGTCTAGAACTGACTGTGCGCCCAGGAGGGCAGGACGACTGTGTAAGTGCGCATGGAGCTCATCTCATATCCGCCGGCTCCCCTTGATTTGATCATTTCTCTCTGCCCTGCCTAGCCACCTACGTTCCATCACACTCCTTAGTTCAAATCACACCCATATCAAGACCCAATGACATGTATATGGAAAACATTTGTTACACCAGCACATCATACACACACACACACAGTCATGCATGAATGACACAGGCAACTCATGTAGCACCAACTCCTACCACATCTAGTCAGACCTTTCTTTTCCCTTCCTCCGCTTGGCCAGACAAAACTCTATGATAAAACTCTATCGCCATCCCTCTCCACCTTTCTGACCGTCCTCTCCTCCATCAGATCAGTTGACTATTAGCTAATTAGACACTTTTAGACTATCACACAAATACCGGCTCCTTTCATTTTCAGTGCAGGGTCAGATGTAACAGGGGAGATAAAACAGCATATTGGTCATAGTACAGTAACATGGGTGAATATTTGAAATTCCCATAGTAGTAGTTGTATTACTAGTATGTTTGTATTAGTATGTGTCTTCCTCTTCATGCTGCAGAAGGTGAGATTGGGTCGGTTGGTCACTATAAGAATCCCCACCTAGACTTAATGAATTACATAGAGTGGTTACGGTACTTCCACGGTAAATGAGCATTTGTGTGGTGAAATGAAGTGGAGCTTTGGAAACGGATGCTGTACTGGACGCCCCCACAAGCACTAACTGCATTGTAAAGACAAATGCCAGAGCTGTTAGTATATCTCTGCTTTCGCTATCCAAGAATTCTCTCTCACAGAAAGGCACATCTATGTTATTTTCCTCGTATAATGACAAGGAATGTAGTACCCAATATCCCAGTACGCCCAATATAGTATTCTACCCCTTCGTAGGCCTACTTACTGCAGTGTGCAAGTATGTGCGTGCTTGTGTGAGTGTGTGTTCATACTGTAACTGTTCTTAGACAGTGTGGTGTCATTTTACTATTTAGGAGTCACAGTAATTACTTAACAGGGAACATAGATTTTGATAAGAGAATTTAGAGGAAGTAGAGGTTCAGTGACAGCATGGACAGCGGCTTGGATTCTAAGTGGAGTTTAGACTAAAACTAGTTTACTCAAATGTTGTGTAGATGTATAGTTAATGTATTACTTGAAGTAAATAGACCTAATGGACTTAGTCGTAGCTGAAGATGCATGATTGAAGATAATTTAGGAGATCATTTATATTTTTTATCTTCTTTCCAAAATCCAAAGCGACACATAATTTCACTGCTGTGGTGTTTCAATGAATGAATGAGGCTTTCTGCTTTGATGGTGCTATGAAGTGAGAGTAGCTTTCTAACGGTCATTAACCTCTGGCCTATACTAACTGACTATTAGAAGATAGTTTGTACATAAAACTCTCAGAAAGTATCTCTTCTGCTAACTCCACTCTTTATTGTCCTTTTCTTACTTACAGTTTACTTGCTTTCACTATATGTCTTTTATTCACGTTTCCTTCCTCTGCCTACCTTCCACAAACCCTCTGTGTCTTTATCCTTCTCCGCCAGACTTTTCAGCAGCCTAGGAGAGCTCCACACCATTTCCCAGAGAAGTTATGGCACCACTTACACCATCCGCCCAGGCAGCCGCTACCCTGTCACCCGACGCACCCCCAGCCCAGGTTCAGGCTCACCTGATCGGGGTGACCCCCTTGGACGACTCCCAGGCTTCGGCCTACCGACCTCCCCAACTACACCGCCACACACCATCCTCAAGTCCTCCAGCCTCAGCCTGCCCCATGAGCCCAAAGAGGTCCGCTTTGTAATGAGAAGCTCCAGTGCCCGCTCCCGCTCCCCATCCCCCTCTCACTCTCCTGGGCTGGGATCACCACTCCTGGCCCTCAGGCCCTTCCACCAGAAACCCCTCCACCTCTGGAACAAATATGATGTTGGAGACTGGCTGGAGAGCATCAATCTGGGGGAGCACAGAGCAGGGTTTCAGGAGCATGAGATTGAAGGCTCTCACCTCCCGGCACTGACCAAGGATGACTTTGCAGAGTTGGGAGTGACAAGAGTTGGACACCGCATGAACATTGAACGAGCATTAAAACAGCTGCTGGAGAGCTGACCCCTGCACTGAAACACAGCAAAAGATGGAGGGAAGAATGAAGATAGAAAGAGAGAGGTATAGAGAGTTGTTTGAAAATAGGTTAAAAAAAGAGAGACCACTCCTCCTTTACTCTGGATCTATTTTTATGTTCAGCATTGCAAATGTTTTCCTTTGGTACTTAGTGAAAATGTATGTTTTCGTTCTGCATTAATACCTTGCACTGCACTGAATTATGGGAGGAGGAGTCAATACATACCCTGCCCTTAGTGTCTGCCCACCTCACTGCCTGCAGCCAATCAGATCAGACCTCCTGGGTTCTGGTCTTTCTTTGCAGAGGAGAAATCGCATGTGCTCTAGTTAGAACATTTGATTTGTGAAAGCTTTTGTTGTTCCCTTAGTAACACCCACACATTCTCCCACAGATCGTCCCTCCTCTCCTCTCTACCTCTGTCCCTCCATCTATTAGGCCTCTGAAAACCTTTTACAGTTTCAGTAAAGGAGGAGGAGGAAGAATCTTGTTCCAAACAGAAAGCTCAGTTGCCTTTCAAAATATTTCTACAGAGATCAACAATGATGAACACAGGACTATGGACATAGTGCTGACGCAGCTCCGACAAGTTGTGTCTTCTCTCTACCTGCTGTTGTTTTTAAACTGAAGACTTTTGAGCCCAGAGGTGGAGCTCCACTAAGTAGACCACAGGAGAAAACCCCTCCGCCTTGGAACCCAGACTGTGCTATCTATTATATTTGGAGAATGTTTAACCAACACTCGTGGCTTTTTTCATAATCAAACAATTTGTTTTGGTTTTCCAAAGGGAATATTATAGATATAATATAATACGATATATATGTATCTAAATAGCTTTGAGAAGAAAAGACACAATGTTGCAAAGAGGAACTGTAATAAATAAAACTGCGCCTGTCTTTGGATTTTAGTATAGAGGGCAGAGAGAAATCTTTAAATTTATTCCACCAATAATTTACTCATTTTTACCAATTATATACATATATATATACATATATATATATATATTTGAAAGAAAAAAAGTATATAGATATATGAAAATGAAATTTTTGTCATAGGTATACAACTTTACTAAAACAATACATGGTATTATATATATATATGATCAATTGTTGATGAACTTTCCTTATGGTCACCCTTTCCTGAACAGTAGCATGACAAGTTGCATCATGTCTTGGAAAGAGAGTTTATTGTTTGTTTTTATTTTCTTACGGTCTTCCTTCGTACTTAAGGGCATCCCGCAATGTGAGGCCAAGACCCCAGTTGACGCCCATCCCTGTTGCCGTGGCTACAGATCTCTGTGATATGGGTCTGTCTCTCCTTTACTTCTTTTCATCCACAACAGCCTTGGAGAACTACCTAGTCAGACAGTTAACTGGTAAAGGCTCTCCACCTTAAGCCTGTTGTTTACCACTCAGGGATGGAAGTTTGGGGCACTAGCATGGAGAGGTTGTTGGCTGCTATTTTTAATCCTTTCAATATTAGCCTCCATTCAAATTCTGGCCTGTGAGAACTATTTAACACTATCACAGTCTGAAAAGTACTAGCCACGGGCTGGAGGGCTCGTAAAATTTCCATCCCTGCTACCCATTCTTACGCTTCTCAGGCTAGACTACACAAGGTCTGGCACAGTGAAGGAAGGAGGTTGGGAAAAGACAACATTACGACGTTTCTCATCACTGCTGCGGGGGAACGGAGCACAGTGGTTCCTGATTTCAGAGATCTCTTAACAGATTTCTTTTCAAAGATTTCCCTGTTGAAGAACAACACTGATCATTTCCAAGTGTGTAAACCTGGCGGCCAAATTAAGGACTTTTCAAGTGTTTATTTTATTTGCCCTCAAATGTAATCTTCACCCAAAACCACATCACACAGGGGGTTAAATGAGCTAAAAGTCTGTGCCTTTTTGAAATGGCATTGCAGGTCATGTATCTGTAGTTGATCGGGCTCTGGGGATGGGATGGCTTCTGTAAGGTCTTAACAATACAAAATCTACAATTGTATTCACATGAGTACCCCCTGCTGGCAGTGAGAAACAGTGAGTTTTATTCATGCAACAAAAACCATTAGATCCATAGCTTTTCTCTGAGAGAAGGCCAGGTCAAACCTCTGTAAATCAGCAGCATAATGCCAAGTCACATTCGCTTGGCATCTTTCCAGAATACCTTTCTGTTGATTTCTTTTCTAGCAGTTTGGAAGAGCAGGTGGAAAATATAACGTATCCGGGTTGTAGGAATAGCACTCACTGCCTCACTGTGACCTCACTCATTATTTTACTTCTGACTCCAGTGTTATGTCCTCGGACTCATTTGGGCTTTTTTGTGTTTGTTGTTTGTCTTTTTTTTCTTTGTTGATTTCTTACCCTCTAACACTGTGGGTAGATTTTGTAGCTTGTGGAACATGATACTTCAATCTTTCACTCGTTTGAATTTTAGAGTGAACATTAAGAGACAGAAAAAAACAGATATCCTGTCCATTCAAAAAGTACTTACACTTGTAAATATGAACAAACTACAAATATTTGCTTTTTTATATTAATCACAAGCAATGTATATATGATAGATTTCATATAAATTTTTGAAAAACAAAAAATATATAGATCTATATATGAATGTTTGGCATATATGCATAGTTAACCACCTGCGGAAAAGGTGAGCAGATTTTATTCTTTCTATGAACTCTTGAACTTTTGAACTCTGAACTATGAACTAGGAGATGATTTGCACAAAACAAGGTGCTAGCATAAAAGCCACCCATTGTCCAAGCGCACGCGTGCATCTGGATTCCCTGAAACTCTGTATGGTCGTTCCTCTTCACCGTGTGTTTGAATGTATGAGAGCCCGTGTGTGCAAATGTTTGTGTTTGTTTCCATTGTGCATATGTGTGTGTGAAAGAGATATTAAGAGTGTGTGACAGTGAGAGTGTATGGGTCGTTGGAGTTAGTCCACTATAGCCTTACTGTATTACCATCAGAGATTCCCGGCAGTGGCTGTGTCACACAAACACACAATACATACACAAACAGAAAAACGCACACATATGTATATCATCAATTCCAGATAGGACATAATTGTTCTGCTTTTTTTATTTTCTACTGCTTTGATTTCTCCTTCAAAAAAGTGGACTACTCCACCTGAGAGAGAGCGAGAGAACATATTGGGTTATTGAGAGAGAACATTGTCACACTTTGTATATTGCAAGAGTACTATAACCACCCTTTAACTGTGTAGGCACAGCTTATGCAGTGGCACTGTTTTGTACACCCATTCCCAGATTGCATTTGCGCTCTGTACCCTCCACTCTGTCTGGCTGCACTCCTTTTTCCTTTTTCAGACCTTCAGTTTCTGAGTTTGGGATATGCTACATGAGGTGATTTGATGAGGAACGAACAAAACAAACGAAAAATGTGCCAAAAAATAACTTAACTTAAACTGTATATGTTTTTCTTTGCTTTAGGACTACCTTAGTTAAAACATTCTTGAGCTGTTAGACTCAATAATATGGTGCCATCTCCTGGAAATCTTGAGAACTACAGACATTCGTTAGATCCACTGTATGTACAGCACCTTTTCAGGTGGGATACAGTCATTTTTATGTTTTGTAAAGGAACAGGTTATAGGTTGTGTGTGTACAAACATATATATTATATATATGTATATACACACGCGCGCACACACACACACACACGCACACACACATACATTTGACCTGATAATCCTGATTTTATGAGTGTTGCATTAACATTTCTATTTAAAGTTTGAGACAAAGTATCACAATTGCTTGATTTTACTGTGATGAAGGATATTATCTAGTTTGGCTTACTGTTCATACACATACATCATGCACACACACACACACACACGAAACACAAACACTTAAAAGATGAAGGCATACAGTCTGGACTTGCACAGGCTGTGCTGGTTAGAAATGGAGACCTGGTTTAATCGTTGTGTAAGTTTACCACAAATACAGATGCAAAATGATGCTCCAGAACAAAGTGTAACAGACTGACACATCATTCACTCTAATGAGTTCACTGAAGGGTTATCTTTGTCTTATTTTCTAATCAACAAAGCACAATCTACATAGTGTAGAGGGAGCAGTGTAACCTTTTTAAAAACCCACTGGAATCTGGTCACCCACTGGAACCAGTGATATCATCAAAGGGGTTTTTCTTTCGTTGTCAGTTTTCTCCTTGTTTGCACTGTGAAGTTTAGAATGGTGGATCTATCACTGCAACGTCTCAACCTTGTCTCACAGGCGAACTCCCTCTTCCCAACATCTCTCCATCAGGCAAATCACTACAGGGCAGCCAACCTCTGGAGACGTATTACAGTATTACAGACCTTTCCTTATGAGTAGATGGAAGTCAAGTTAGAGACAGAGTAAACTATATACTATTCCCCGAGTAAACGGAGTAAGGCCAGTAGTGGAGGCTGAGGCAAGATCTGAGATGCTGCCTGGGATATCTCCACCACAGAGATATATGTTTGTTATATTATGTAATAAATTTATAATTAAAAACATGAACTGCCTCAACTTCTTGTTAGTCTTGCTGCAAATGGCGCTGTTGCATCCGACTGAATCAGTGTGAGCAGTTTGTTCCAGTGCAATTTATTCATAATTAACATCGTTAAAGCATGACAATCATATACAAATGGGATAAAAACCAGATGTGCTGCTTGTGTACAACATAAACACAAATAAATGTTTCAATATGTTTTCAAAACCTGTTACATTGCTTCTCACCGTCCTACACTATGGGGCTTGGTGGAATGTACTGTTTCTGTCAGACGATAGGTTTCTGGTACAACAAACTCATCCACCTAATGAGGTACTGAGATTCTGAATGGCAGTGTTCTTGCTCAAATGAATGGATGTACGTCGGTACCTTGAAATGACTCATCAGTGACACTGATGTAACCTTTCCAAGGGGGGTGGGAAAGGACAGCTAAGAAAACATAAACACAGCCTCTAGTATTACAATATAGATGCCATAAATATATGACTGACAGTTGTATCCTATACTGTGCTGAATCAAATGTATCTGCCTTATAGTCTGTAAATATGGAGTTCACACCTTCTTTCATCAGATCACAGCAAGTTAGAAACACAATATAACAATTTGGTAGCATGGTACATTCAGTATTCATTTAAAAGACACTAAATGACAAGAGACTTTACACTATAACGTTAATGCAACAATAGCAGCCAATATATGAAGTTCCCCACTGGCATTTCACACATCACTACACGCAAACATCAAGAACAGTTGCAAAGAGAGTTCACAATCACAGGTCCTCTTTGCTTTGTGTGCGTCACTGTGTGATTGTGAGTGATCATTTGAAATACTTCACATTCTTAAAAAGTACAAATGAAGTAGGGTAAACATTCAACTTTCCTGCTGTGACGTTTTCTCCTATCATTATAGCAGATATTCATTATTACACAAAGTATGAATGACAAGTATTTGCAAAAGACAACCTGAACAGAGCAGAGCAGCTAAATGAATCAGGTACTATTTGGAGACCTGCAACACAGAATTTCCCAACCAGATTCATTTCTCCCACCATCTTCAGTGGGAGGGTAGTGAGTACTAATCTGAATACAACAAATGATCTTTGATTCTCTGGCAGAGTAAAGGGTAAAATGGATATAATGATAAACCATAATGGAGATAATGGAGCAAATTCACAAAGGGTACATAGGGACAATGTGGTTGTCAATAGTGTCAATAACAGAGAATCGTAGATCTCTCATTGGAGGGTCCATGCTCATGTCCACAGCATCAGGATGACCTAGCACACAGGGTATCCTCAGCATCAACTGAGAGGAGGGTAATATTGTCCATGAGGAGAATCTGCAATGTTCTGTCACACCAACTCGGGGCTCTCTGCCTGCAGACCATCGTCAACTGGTTCGGAATTATCTTCCTTCCCTCCTTTTAGCTCAAAGTTCTACAAGATGAGGGTAAGGGCGTCAGAAACAAACCAATACAAACATGTTTTCTAGTCATAAATATTTAGCTTACACAAATTACTTCAAACTGGATTCATGCATTCATTTTTCACAGAGACCACAAAATGACGGTTTTCATTAGAAAGGAAATCGTGCGGGAATTCATGGTTTCAGTAAACTGAATACTTCAGCTTGTTAAATAATGTGAGAGTTTTGAGTGAACATCTGCAACAGACATAAAAAAGCAAATTTACTGTGAACAAAACGAGGATAGCAGATTAAAATCAAATTACGGGAGCTTCTTTGAGCAAACATTGCATGACTAATGCATATTTCATTTTTTCTAGTAAACAAATCATCATTCAGTTGGGGATTTATGAAACCACATAAGCTTGATAAATGAGTAAATATCATCGGAAATAGCATTTTGATATTCAGAGAGGGTAGATGAAGGCACCTCTAATTCTTGCATCACTTCATCCATGAAGTCGCTGGGGTTTTGCTTGTAGTCCACCGCTCTCTTGATCATGTCTCTGAACATCTGTTGTTAAGACAGACTAATTATGTTTAGAACTATCAATGCATAGGGGCAGTTCATGCGATAGAGCTTCTTGTTATCCTTTGACTGTGCTCATAAGAGCATAGTGAAATCTAGATTTGTAGGTTATATTGGCTAATAAGCAGTGAAATGGCAACACAATTGTTGAGGTTGTGAGTGACACTCTAGTGCCCTTACATGAAGTGTTAAACTAGTGAAAGGAGTGGGATATAGTTATTAGTTTTCTTATTTTCAGATAATTTAGCGATTGCAGTTTGTTGTTACCTGCTGACGGTTTCGGCTGTCACTTCAGCCTTCTTCAGAGCTGTCATCTGGACTTCCTGGGCCGGGAAACCTGTCAACGTA
>CABFOS010076642.1:0-10520 GCA_900660315.1 Diretmoides pauciradiatus | reverse complement strand
GCTCTCCCAAACACTCAAACCACGTTACATCTGATACCAGTAACAACTGCAATGAAACACCTTAAAAAGAGAAAATAATAATGACAACAATAATAATAATAATAATAATTAAAGTATAATTAAGAGGAGCAAGCATTAAGGCAAAGGTTTCCCCCAAAACAAAACAAAACAGCTACTGTTAGAATAAAATATGATTAGCACTCAAACAAAAAAATAGCACTTCAAAAACAAGTACAGGCACATTATTAAAGTGTTGAGATGAAAAATATATATATTTAGAAAGAACTTAAGTAAAGGATGTGCAGGCATGGTTGAGGGCGGGGCGTAACCCCCCTCCCAGTAATGCGTGTGACTCTTGGTTACTGCGCCACCCGCAGCCTCTCTCTGGGACACCCGCAGCCTCTCTCTGGGACACCGCTTGTCTGGGGAAACAGTCTGTCACACACACACACACACAATAGATGCGCTGCCGCGGCGTTCCCGCAGCACAGCACCGCCTCATCGTGTGGCTCAGTGCTCCATGGCTCCATGGATCTGAGCAGCTGGAGGACAGCAGCGCGCCGCGTCCCCCCATGGCGGCGGAGTGAGTGAGGATGCGACTCCCCAGCTCCATCTTTGTGTCGGTGTCTCTGTTCACGGCCGAGAGCACGGCGGCTCTGTACCTCAGCTCCACGTACCGCTCCGCGGGAGACCAGATCTGGCAGGCGCTCACGCTGCTCTTCACGCTCGTGCCGTCCGTGCTCGTGCAGCTCACGCTCACGTTCATCCACCGCGACCTCAGTCGGGACAGACCGCTCGTGCTGCTGCTGCACCTTCTGCAGCTCGGACCCATCGTCAGGTGAGTGCTCCGGTCGAGGGTATCGGTGTGTTATGGCCCACAGGTGCTGTCTCCTTCAACGTTGTTCTTAGTAACGCGTCTTGCTCTGCCTGTCAGCCGCGTACTGCACTGTTTGATCGATGCACATTACGCACCTTTGGGTTTCTCTCGCCTCTATTTGCATCTACATGCATGATGTGTCCCCGTGGTGGTGCAATGTATGTCAGCCCCATTTACTGCGGAAACGACCACTGATCATTATGTCCACTGCCTATCGATAATAGTCTATAGTGGAGGCAGGCGGCCCTTCTCACGGATAGACCCACGAGCTGCGGTTTAATTAAGGCTGCAGCATAGTTCCCCTCCGCTGATCACCAATGGTTTCTTCCTGACTGCTGTATTGTCTGAAATGACATAAACACTCTCCATCAAGCCTGACTGGAGTCCGTGAAGAAGCTGATGGTTGTATGATGGAGGGACCTTTACCCGGTACAGATTAGGCCCGGTCCTGCCCTGGATAAGCCCATGGACTGGCCTGACCATCTGCCCCTGCACTCCATAGGAATCTGAGCCTAATCCCACATCTATAGAGACCACAGACAGCTATGCAATATGGAAATCACAGTGCCAACGAATGTACAAACAACAGGAGCTCTAGCTGTGGTAAAGCCATTAGTGCGTTGAAAAGCTGCAAATATAGACCCTCTTGCGATATGGATCCACAGATCACTATGCTAATAATATTCAGCTTCTTATACAAGCAGCCGATCCAGCAAGTGATAATGAGCCAGCCATCCCTCTGACCCTGCGGGTTCATTTGAAAGGCAGTAATATCCATTTTGACCCAGTGAGTTTATCTAAGTGACAGTAATATTGATTCTGTTCCTCTGGCCAGTCATCACTCAGATGCTCCCACTCCAATGTGTTTCACAGCCTAGCTGAACAGATGGACGTGTGATGTCACACATCTCTCACACTGTACATCCTTGTTGATTCCCCAGCCAGGGCCTCTGTGGACTTGACCCCGCCTGGGCCATTTCCCCTTGATTGTGCAATCTAATGATTACAGTAGGAGCTTCCCCCTCTTGACACCAGCGAAGAGCAGATCTAAGAATAGTGCGTGTTGCTGCTGGGTTCTTATCGCTGACAACACAACCAGAGAGGAGAATGTCGCCATTGCCCCTGCCAGCACTGATGCACTTCCTCTTCACAGACTACAAGTCTCATCCGCTTAAAATAACACTTCAATTGCACTGTGTTTGATAGACTGCTTGTGCTGATAACACCTCCATTTTTCATTCTTTCCCTCTTGATCAACCCTACTCCAGTTCCTCTTAATTAGGTCATGAGTGGGCATGTGTGACCATCTCTTCCTACACTACACTACACTACACTACACTACACTACACTACACACATTCTTTTGCTTTCTTTCTACTGTCTGCAGTCTCAAATTACTCCTTCACCCACAAACACACTCACACGTAGTTGAAACACATAAAACACAGTGAACCTGGCCGAGAGAAAGCGTAGGACTTCATCTATTCATCCTTGAATGAGACTTTTGTTTTCTGCTTCATGATAAAAAAAGTTGTTTGTTCTTGTGGGTGTTTTTCAACTCTTATTCACCAAGTATGTAGCTTCTGTATGATTGGCAGCAGTAGAACCAACACAAGAGGCAATGATTTCACTGTGCATGCTGCTCCAGCGTCATTTAGGCAGATAAACAGTCTGTCCCTTACCACCTTTGTGACTTAAATCCCCCTGCCTTGTTTTTTATTGCTGCTGTAGATCAGTGCTGCTTTACCCTGACAGTATTGCCTCTGCTCTTGGCCCCTTGCCCATGATCGTTTACTCTTTTTAATGCCTGGGCTCCACTTGTTGTTACTTTACACATCAAGGTAATAGAGCAGAAACCCAAAGTCGGGTGTGCATGTCAAAATATTGTTGTTTGGGTTGTATTACTCATCTGTTGGGCTCATACAGCTGATTATGATGGCTGCCTGGTGTGTGTGTGTGTTGTGTTCAGCACCTCACATTCAGCAGAAATTACTGATGACTGCTGTTCCCATGGTACCGCTGTTGCTGTAGGTGTCTAGAGGCGTTCTGCATCTATGGCAGCGTCGGCCATGTGGAGGAGCCCTATGTCAGCATCACCAGGAAGAAGCAGGTGCCTCGCGGGGGCCAGTCCGAGGAGGTGGAACGGCAGGTGGGGCAGGCGGAGGGGAAACTGTTTACCCACCGAGCAGCTTTCGCTCGCACCTCTGTCATTCAGGCCTTCCTGGGCTCTGCCCCGCAGCTCACCCTGCAGCTCTACATCTGTGTCCTGCAGCAAGGGGTGTCCATCGGGAGAGGTGAGGGGGTGTCTGTGTGGATGTCTGTTTCTCTGACTCATACTGCAAGTCTCTCCCTCCTCCAGACTCCTTCATGTTTACAGTCATGTGTCTCATTTTCAGTACATCCATCCTCAGAGAGCAGCAGATAGTTATCAATGTTCCCTCAGTCCCACTCCACTGACAGCAGTCTGACCACTGACCACAGTCACCAGTGTGAGCTGATAGTGCCATATAGGAAATAAGAGGATGGTGTTTTCATGAGTAAAAGTGCTATTATGTAACTGCTTCTCTAATATCACGGATGGAAAATGGTGATTCTGTGTGTGTGCGTGTGCGTGCATGCGTGCGTGCGTGTGTGTGTGCGCGCGCGTGCATGCGTGCGTGTTGGAGCCAGTACTTCTGCTCCTTTAGTAAAGGTCCAAACAGAGTCGAGCCAAACCAAATCTGCTCTACTGCCCTTAACAGTAGAGCAGATAATACGAAGACGTTATAAATCTATGCCCTTACTTGCTCTGCTGGCTGCCAGCAGGCTGACACCTCTATTTCACACTTATCAATTCAACAGCATGCAACCTAATTGCGATGAATGTGAGCACAGCCTCAAGACCCAGTGTGAAAGTATCCTCATATTTCTGCTTATCTCTCCATGTCAGGCACACTAATGGTGATCTCCCTTCTGTCCATCGTGTACGGGGCTCTGCGCTGCAACATCCTGGCCATCAAGATCAAATATGATGAGTATCAAGTAGATGTCCGGCCCATGGCGTACCTCTGCATCTTCCTGTGGCGGAGCTTTGAGATCGCCACTCGTGTAGTGGTCCTGGTTCTGTTCAGCTCTGTGCTGCAGTTCTGGGTCCTGCCTGTGGTTCTGCTCAACTTCCTAATTTTCTTCCTCTACCCCTGGGTCCTGTTCTGGCTGAGCCACTCGCCATTCCCTGAGAATATTGAAAAGACACTGACTAGGGTTGGAACTACCATTGTGCTCTGCCTGCTCACGTTCCTCTACGCTGGCATTAACATGTTCTGCTGGTCAGCCGTGCAGCTGAAACTCAGTGACCCAGACCTTATCAATAAGTCCCAGAATTGGTATCGCATGGCTGTGTATTACATGGTGCGCTTTGTGGAGAACGCCACGCTACTGCTGCTCTGGTACATCTACAAGACAGACTTCTACAAGTTCATCTGTGCCCCACTGCTTGTGTTGCAGCTGCTAGTGGCCTACGCCATCGGCATCTTCTTCATGCTGGTGTTCTATCAGTTTTGTCATCCATGCCGGAAGCTCTTCTCCTCCAACATGTCCCGGGGGCTTTGGGACTGCTCCACCCTTCTCTGTTTGTTCTGCCACCCTCCTTCTCCAGTGAACAGGCCGATAGAGAGGGCTGCCCTGGAGCCACCTAGCCCCACCACACAGAAAGAGCCGGCGAACGAAATGGCTTGTGACACACCCAATGACACCACTTATGACTTGCCAAATGACATAACTTATGACATGCTCAATGACACAATCTATGACATTCCTAATGAAACTAGTCCCGATATAGGTGGTGAAATGAATGGTGACATTAGCCACAGCGTATCCTGCAATGCTTAAAGTGTCAGTTGTTTGTGGTGCCATTCAGAGGAACTGATTGCACAGAGCAACTCTGACAGTTATCGTCCCCTCTGCAACCCTATAAGTGCCACATGGATCCTTCTGTGCTATCAATTAAGTTTACACTAGGAACCATATGATCTTATCGTCCACCTCCCCTCCACCCATGTATCCACCTATCCTCAAAGAAATGATGCAAATGCGTCCTTAACTTGAAATCGATGGTGGCTGCAAACACAAGCTGTGATCTGGTGTTAACTGGAGTTTGGCAGGTCAGAAATACTGGGTACGTGGCGCTTGCAGCCTTTAATACAAATGTAACTTGTCTGCTACCATACATTTAGGTTTAAAAATGTTCAGTTGATTTAACAGTATCCACTTAAAATAATATGCTGCATTACTGATCACAATGAGCCATGTATTTGGATTGATTGTATTTAGTATTTCATCTTGGTGTGGGGTGTGCATGTGCAGAGCCTCACATGAGGACGCTGTATTAGTGTTAATGATCTGCTGGCGGCGAGTCTGTTTTGTACAGGGTTTTTTCTGAACCCCTTAGTTTTACGGCTGCAAACAACGCTGCTTTTTTACTTCTTGGTAAGAGCTTTATCATTGATATGCGCTGCTTCTGTGACGTATTTGTGCTTATGATGACACGAGATGTGACTCTCCACACACCGTTGTATGTAAAGAAGCTGTTCTCATCCAACACCGTACTGTAAAGGCATGGGCGTTTCCCTGTGCATCATGTTTTTGCATGTTTACAAAAGCATTTAAGTGGCTTTGGTTCAACTCTTGAGCAGCACCAGCTGTGATGTAAGACGCTTTGTTTGGATGTATTTGGGTTTTGCCTATTGTGCTGTGTCTGTCTGCTCTGAGTCTCTTTCTACACCTATACCATTAGATAGGATATTTACACTGAATGCACACAATTACAGTAATTGAACAAATTTCATTATTTGGAATAGTGAAAAGTATCTAAGTTTTCCAACTTAAGATAGTTTCAACCTGTAATATATAATTGTGTATATGTGTCAATTTGTTTCTTTTTTGCACTTTTTGCAGTTAACTCCAGAAGGATCACAACCACTGAATCACATGAATGTTTGTACTGTTTGTACAATAAGTCAAACATTTAAAGCCAAATTAAATATTAAAACCTATTCTGTACACATTGTGAACAATCTCATACATAGTATGATTAAAAGGTATTTTAAAGATGGAAATTCTATTTAAAACCAAAGTAGATTTATATTAATATGTGAAAATGTTTGAGTTTTATTCAGACGTCCCATACTGTATACATGTACTATCTTATGCTGACCTCTAGTGGGCCACTGCACAAACAGTTCTCAATAGTAATGACTTTCTAGCAACATGTTCACCCAAAACTGAGAAAACAGCGTATTCATCGCAGTCCAAGTTGAATAAACTATCCACAGCAAACACTTGTTTTGTGACTTACTGTTTGTGTAGTTACTGCGCTTGTGAGAACGGCACGCTGCTCAGCTCCAGTATGCCGTGTGTCCTGCTGTGTCCACAACATTGTAGGTTCAATTCCAGCTCCTTCCTTTTTGATCAGTCTTCACTACGCTGTCCAGTAAAGCACAAATGTTTTTTGTTTTTTTTAATGTTCAAATACCTTCTTCACGTTTTACTGCTTTTGAAAGCTCCACAATCACTCATAACCAACACAATTGTAGCTTATTAAATACATTTAATGACTGCAAGATGCAATTTCTATCGAGGACTTCATTCAGCAGCTCCAGTGTTGGCCTGGAACCTCACACCAACATATCTATAAACCTTTACAGTCACAGCTCAATATAAAACATTAAAAATGTCCATGTGGTCTAGTAGAAACATTTCATACAAGCAAGTTACTACACCCAATAAAACATGACAAACAACCTTTTAACAGGGTGTTTCTTCAAATAAATAGCCAGCTTGTCAATACAGTATTAAATAATACTTCAGTTGAGAAGAATCTGCCTTGAGTGTCTTATTTGGGAATGTGCTGAAGCAGCAAACAACAAAATATGTTTCGTATTAGACATGTGTTGATCAAGAGAATAAAACATCAGGATGTTCAAAGCATAATAGTTGATCAAAGTACTGCATCGGGTTGTGCCAATGCCTTGGTCCCTACAGAGGAAGTCTGTTCTAACTGCAATTTTGTACATTTTCTCACACTCCAGGAGAACATCCATGGACTATCAACCTCACGGCTCTTTGTTTCGAGGTTCTCTTGTTCATACCTGTAGGAGAGATAAGCTACTTGGACATCAGTTTCTATCATAGGTTATCAACACGGGGTCTTGAAAGCTCGGTGGTCGTCCTGCGTGCCTTTCGAAGTGCAGCTCTGTACAAGAGGATGTTAGAAGAGTAGAGTGCAGTTCTGCGTCGTTACAGCGGCACAGCAACAGCGAAGACGCTGACCACGCAGTACATGGTGCGGTTCTCCCACCTGACTGTGCTGCTTCCTAGGAGACCATCACACGAGGAGCAATTATAGAAACACACACTATGGTGACAAAACGTTACATAAAAAATACACTCAGTTATCACAGGAAAATAGTAGGGTTTGTTAATATGCAGTCACGCTTGAAAGTTTGTGAACACTACAGGAGGTCATTATTTCATATATCAGAGGAATAACCTTATAAATCCTTATCTAAACCTCAAATCTTAGCGAAGATATCCAAATAAAGAACATGCACGCTTTTATTTGACAGAGAGACAGGAAAGATTGACAGAGAGGAGGGATGACATACGTCCCAGGCCGGATTTTGAACCCAGGACGTCATGAGATACGACGTTTATCACCCAACAGCAGCAATGATATGATACTGTGTCAAAACGGTGAAAAAGGCACGCACATCCAAAAAGTTAAAAGATCGGGTGCAGGGCCGAAGTCATGAAGAAAAGTAGAAGTCCGCACACCGATGATAGTTTGCTCCCAAGGTATTTAATAATAATTACCACAAAGACATATGTACTGTTCTGCGTTCATGGTCTTTGTGGTAATTATTATTAAATACCTTGGGGGCAAACTATCATCGGTGTGCGGACTTCTACTTTTCTTCATGATAATGTGTCAAAACACCTTGCTTGAATGGTTGGTTAAATATTTTATATTTGTTTTTTAAACACAAATCTGTATGTGTGTGACCAGGGTAATTAATTCTCATTAGAATAAATCTAACTCAGAAAGTCACTTTGCAGTAACATCTATTTCCATTGTAGGCGTATTTCTGCAATTTCCCCACGGGGATCAATAAAGTATCTATCTATCTATCTATTTGCCTTAAGCCTCGCTACAAATAGAAGTTGTTGCTCACCATCAGTGGCCGTGTCCCAGTAGCAGGAATTGGCTGTATGGAGACCAGCACCACTCTTCTGCATGATGGCACAGTTTACTGCCAAAGAGAAGTAGTTAGTTAGTCATTCACACCCCATGGTAACATACCAGTTCTTCGTTGGGATCCCGTCCCCTCCATGTAACAGCATTACATCTAGACTCTCACCTATGTATTTGAATGGCCTCCCTTGTTTGACCAGGTGAGTAAGAGAGTGCTCCACTATGCTGGCAGTCCACTGGTTCACTTTATTCTGGTTGTAGTCTGTTCCGCCAATGACTCCTTCAATACACTGAGGCATCAAGAGAAAATGATGTACACCGTCATCACATCAATGAGTGGCTTTATAATACAAAGGTTTATGAATGTCTCCAGTGTTCAACAACTACCTCTTTAACAGAGATACTGGCCTCATCAGCATTGAAGACCACCTGCAATATGATAACAAAAAGGTTAGTAATCTGCGTACCATGGGAATCTTTTGTTTCTTAATAAAAGAATATAATGTCCGCACACTCGAGCTCCCTTTAACCTTTTATTTAGCCATCCAAAAATCTTTTGTTTCTTGACACCTTTTTCTAATGGATGGAGAGACACTGTCTTACAGACTGACATATTAGTGGCTCTAGTCTCTACTACATGGGAAGGAAGGTGGATTATGGGTGTCACAAGTTAGTAAAGTAACGTAACATGTAATGCTTTAATATGGTACATGTCTATGGGTCATATTAAAATGATAGCTGCTGCATAGGAAGGAACTATGGAAGTATGAATATTTATTTGTATGAAGCCATTATACTCATACTTTTTTAACCAATAAGCCAGTTGTACATTAAGCCACGGATATATTCCTTCAATTCTGCATTAGTACAATATCGAATTTGGATATTAAGCTGCACACAGTGAATGCAAACACAGCAAAATCAGGAATCACACCACTGCATTAATATGTTGTATTTCTAAACGATGACAACTGAATAACCATTAAATGTCCTTGTTATTCTTACATCAAGTAATGTGGATTCAAAACACTGGTCAAACAAAGTGCTTGTCAACGGCGACATAACACATAAGACATAAGTACCGGTTTGACTGCTTAGCGCATTCATATTAATATCTGTTATACTCTATGTTATGTCACAGGTGGGTGCTCTGGTTGTCACGTGCTTTACAACGGGTTTCTCAGCCAATCAAAACCGAGGACCGGAACTCTCTGAAGTCTGCTGTTATAGATGATATCATTAGACACACATCTACCAGCCTGGTCGTGTTCGGTAACACAGGGTTATAAACTGACCATACAAATGGAACAGGACTTTAAGAATTCACACATACAACCAAAGATATAATGAATATTTGACAGGCAACGAAACAAAGGCAGTCCAGCTGATGGTTTTGACCACACCCACAAATACAACACCGTTAGCTGAGCATAGTTAAGTTAGCGTTAGCTAGCCGTGCTACTCGCTATATCTTTTACTTCAACTGAATTAAATGTATTTATCTCTACCTCGTCTCCGGAATTATACTCCTCCATTGTTGCTGACACAAAACGCCCTTTATAATCGCGCTGCTGCTGCTGCTGCCGGGATGCTGCCGTGTTCCTGTTCCACTGCTCACTCTTCTTCTCCTCATCTGTACGGGACGAGTAGATTTATATAGCGCCACCTAGCGGCCAAGTGTCGTTACTACAATCGCAAGCTGTCTTTATGCACAACATGGGTCAAAAGTGACCCTAGTGAGGTTTGATTGTCTATATCTTTGCAATGAGTTAATTCCTTCATGCAATATTCCAGATATTCCTCAATTAAGTTGTTTTAGATCATCACAAATCCTTATTTCTTTTTTTCCCTTTTTTTCTTTTTGAAATAGATAATATAGAGATAATAAAATAGCTTGCTAATGGTATTTGATTTGATTTGATTTGATTTGATATAATTTTATTTCAAATATGCAAAAAACAAAACAAGCAAGAATACTGTAGCCTTCACAGCCATTTTAACAAAATGAAAACAATGGATCTTTACATATTTGAAAAGGAGTGAGAAGAAGTATACACTTATTTAATCCCCTTTTCATTAAATCATAACTTTCTCAATTAGAACTAGAACTACCTGTACCAGGGCCAACTTGATGAGTTTGTATAATACATAAATTATGATACATAAATTATAAATGAATGAAAATTGTATATAATACATACATTCTAAATATATCCATACTACACACATACACAGCCACACCATTACCACAAGTGATCTTGCAAATGGTATCATGCCGCAACAGCAGCACCGCAACCTTCTATATCCCATGTAAATAACCCAATATCAAACCCCTTCTTCATCTCTGTACCTCTGGAATACCATGGATCTACATTTCGTTTTAAACTGGTTTATGTTTGGACATTGCTTTAACTCC
>CABFOS010076630.1:2190-13893 GCA_900660315.1 Diretmoides pauciradiatus | reverse complement strand
CTGACTGTCTGTCTGTCTGTCTGTCTGTCTGTCTGTCTGTCTGTCTGTCTGTCTGTCTGTCTGTCTGTCTGTCTGTCTGTTTTTCTCTGTCTGTCTGTCTGTCTGTCTGTCTGTCTGTCTGTCTGTCTCTCTTTCTGTGTGTCTGTCTCTGTCTGTCTGTCTCTCTTTCTGTGTGTCTGTCTCTGTCTGTCTCTTTCTCTGTTTCTGTCTGTCTGCCTCTTTTTATCTGTCTGTCTGTCTCGCTCTTTCTCTCTGCCTGTCTCTCTCTCTGTCTGTCTCTGCCTGTCTGTCTGTCTCTTTCGCTCTCTGTCTGTATGTCTGTCTGTCTGTCTCGCTCTTTCTCTGTCTGTCTGTCTGTCTGTCTGTCTGTCTCCTGTCTGTCTGTCTCTTTCTCTCTGTCTGTCTCCTCTTTCTCTCTGTCTGTCTGCCTGTCTCTCTCTCTGTCTGTCTCTGCCTGCCTGTCTGTCTGTCTCTTTTGCTCTCTGTCTGTATGTCTGTATGTCTGTCTTGCAGCTAGCGGTGAGGACATTGAATTCAGCTCATTCTGCCTACTCCTGCTTCCTCTTCTCGCCACTGTTCTTCCAGTGCTACAGCCTGGGACCAGGACCAGCACAGGACAGTGGGGCGTTCAAATGCAAACTACTCATGAAGGTATCAGTCAGTCACTCTGTAGACAAGATCATCACCGTTCAGGGATCAGGACAGATCATTTCCTTTTTCAATATAGGGGAGACGGTAGTGGGGAATCTCTAATACAACCTGAACCAATCTAAGGCGTAAGGATGACATGAGTTAAAGGAAAGCTAATCAGATCTCAAAGATACATATGAAGATCAATGACATATTTTCTTGATGTTTATCACTTTAAAGCAGTGTTGACAATCAAGTTTAATAAATGTCTATTTGTCTTAAGTCTGTGCTGCCACTTTTTCGGGGCTTGGCTTCCTTTGAGCGAAATGTCACCCGATGTCAGATATCATCCAACATTCCTGGTGACCGAGTGGTATTCCAGTTTTTCTGCAGGCACGGTAGGGGAGCACCACATTTTGTTCCGTTAGTTAACTGCACATTAAAGGGAAGGTTCAGCATTTATAGAATCCTATTCTATTGTTTGCATGCAGAGTTTTGACTGTTGTTAATATCCTTATAGTTATTACAGCTCAGTAATAAAGGGAATGGCTTAATGACAATTTCTCAGTAAAACCAACTTGGTAGTGTCCTGAGAAGTGGTTTGATCAGTGGTCAATAGGCTTCTGAAACTTTCCTTCCAAGTGTTTTTCTTCATTTTGCCATATACCAGTAGGTGTGCAGAAGTGTCTCTACTTACACTATAATGCAGAAGTGCTGTTGCGTATTGGTAGCACTAGGTGGCAGTATGCTCCAAATAACATTTCTCTACTTTTCTAACAGGTATCACTAAAACCTACAACCTGCGTTTCCAGGAGAGTGAGGCTCTGCAGTCAGTGTTTCCCTTACACCTCTGTCCCAATGTGCTGAAGACTCAAGCCAGGTTAGCACCACGCTAGCCTTATAATGATCGATTATCAAGTTAACGCCTAGATCAGTGTTTCTCAACTGGTGGGTCACGGACTCGTTCTGAATGGGTCGCGAAGTGAGTGATTACAATGTTACAATGTTATTTAGCAGACGCTTTTATCCAAAGCGACGTACATTAGGGATCATAAAGCACAAGCAAGAATACAATTAGAGGACAACAACAAGGGCAAGAGCCATGAGGCCAGCTTGAGTCCACTAGAACAAAAGAGTCAACAGGAAACTTTTTTTTTTTTTTTGTATGTATTATGGTGGAAGTGCCAATAGTTAGTGAGATAAGCGCATGGTCAAAAAAAAAAACATATATTTTTTAATGCAAAAGTACCCAGACTTTGAAACTCTTATCAGGAGTAAAGCACATCCCCAATTATCTCATTAGCTTCCCCAAATACCTGTTAAGTAGATCTACTCAGAGAGATGATCATATTATGTGTGTAGACACAGTTATGATGTTCATTTTATTCATATTCACCAGGATCAGCAGCAGTTGTGATGTTCATACTCATCAGTGTATTAATCAGGATCAGTTTGTTATTGTAGAGTAATGTGCTCTGAATGCAGGGATGAAAATATTGGTTTATTTTATGTTAAAAAAGTCATGACGAACACATTTTCTTGGTTTGAATTATATAAAAGTGAGTCGTGACTTAATGACCATGAGAAAATGTGGGTCCCTAGTTCCAGACCAGTTGAGAATCACTGACCTAGATCACACATTGCACACATCATCTTTAACGTCTCTCCTCCTCTTCATCTACACCGTTCATGACAGAAGTGGATTTAAAGGGAAACCAGTAAGGGATTATAGCTGTCACCTAGATGCTCATAATGTTTTGTGTTCTTGGTGTAGGTGGCAGTAAGTTGACAGCATAAAAACACAGGCTCTAAGACTGAATCTGTCGGGGTTTGCGCTTGTTTTACTCCCTAACTCTCCAGGCTTCTGGGTGGCATGGTGATGCATTTCCCAGGGTCCCAGGAGGAAATCACTCTGTCCATTAATCCACTGAGAGTCAATCTGAGAAGTTACTACGAGGAGGGATGTGGTGAGCTCTGCCCCCCACCCCCCACCACCCGTCCACATCCTTCCCCTTAATGTTCCTTTGTGATACAGGGGTATACACAACCATCTAATGCTCCAAACCTCATTCAAACAAGCACTCATAATTATTTCTGAACACTATTTGACCCAGGACTGTTTTGATTGCAGACCACATGAAGATGTGCACTGAGACGTCCTTACACCCGAGCGAGTTTGACTACTTCCAGGTTGGAGTGGACTCCGACATAACCTTCTGTCTGAAGGAGTTGAGGGTAACAGGGTTATTTTTGGCTGCTCCCTAAAATTTCCTTTACAATCCTGTCACATGAAATGTAATATTGTGAGTGAGTATGCACGTGTGTGTGCGCGTGAGACATCGCCAAGCGTAATTGGAGATATGAGTAGCAGATATTATAAGCTATACATGGCTACATGATTAACTTTCAAGCAAAGTATGAATCTGCCTGTTTAAATCATGTTAATCTCTAGCTTTTGAGTCAATGCAAAACATCTTTATCTTTTTCATTTCCAGGATACTGTATCCAACCATGCAGAGGATTCAGACTTGCATTTGATTTATTTTGTCGTACACTGTATGTCTTAATTTGGGTTTGAAAACTGACAGCAAATAAGCTTGGGAGGTCATTTGGAAATTTGGATGAACTGTCTTTGTCAGATTCTATTAACGCCTAAAACCCTCGTCCCTAATGTCTTGGAATGTTTCTTGGACGTCCCGTTGTGAAGTTCCTCATTAGCCAGCCTAGTCTTCCTCATGCTTCCTGTTCGCTTGAAATTGGGTTGGACAGATTAAGAGCTGGGCTGTAGGTTTCGGTTGGTTTTACATGTCGGAGAGTGTTAGAATGCCTCTTTAGTCTGTCCACCTTAAGCAGTCTTCAACTCCGGAGGAAAGCGTCTGCTAAAAAATGACTGTAATGTAATGTGGACCAGCTATTAAAAGGTTATGGTGTTGCCATATGTGCATGCAATGAGTATGAACTGTAGCCAGTAAATTGCTGCTATTTTCTTCCAGGGTTTAGTGTCCTTCGCAGAGTCGTATCGCCTACCAGTGTCTGTCCACTTTGGTGCAGCAGGAAAGTAAGTCTCTTGGTCATCATGATGAGCTTGAGTGGTTTTAGTATCTCAGGTTACAGAGAACAAGGGCAGTCTGTATAGACGCCCAAGTAACACAGCTCTATGTTGTAACACAGGCACTCCAAACTGAGTAGGAAGTTAACACCAGCCAGATTTACCAGGAAATTGATTAACTATGGTGAGCAGTCACTGTGAGTTTGTTTTCCATTGTAAACTCACATTGGCTGAGAAAATACTGAGAGTGGCTACATTTTAGAATAATTCAGTCCCTGGTGGAAGAAAAGTGTATTTCCTGTACCAAATCCTAAATCCTGACCTAGTCATTGTCAGATATCCATCAGTTTGTGATTGACGTGCTGTTGTTGTTCTTAGGCCTGTGTGCTTCAGCGTGGAGGACATGGTCCTGGAGGCCAGTGTAGTGCTGGCTACTCTTATTGACTCTGACAGCAGGGGCCCCTCTCAGGCGACAGAGGCCCCGAGCCCGACTGTACCCAGGTAACCAACGCTACATTGATTCTGTAATATTTCACTATCATTGTGATATACACAAACATCCAACGGTACATGCTGCTTTTAATCTGACTCCATCTGCATCTTCTGAGGTCTGCTCTCAACACTCCAGTAGCATGGATACGGAAAAGATTTATTTTCCCATTCCCATGTTGTTTTGGCTAGACAGCATCCTAGTCACAACCGAAGCCTTTCTAAGCCTAGTTTCTTAATCTACAGTGACAATGTATTAGAGTATAATTGAATCTTCCCCCAGGACTCTACCCGAGCCTCCCTCCTGGCACCCAGTTGAGGCGGTTTGCCTTCATTGGCTTTTTTTTTTATCTGCCTAAGAGGGCATAGTGTTACAGCATCCAGCCTCGTGTCTGTAACAGAGACATATGGGACACAGGGTGTGTGGGGTTGGATGCCTGTCAGTCTGGCAGCTTGTAATCCCTCCATCTACACTATGCTAGCCTGTCTGGCTGTGCTGCTCTTCTAGCTCTGCCCATCCTCTCTCTCGGCTGTACTCTACTCTGGGCTGTGGGTGGAGTTCGCTGCACCAGTCCCAGCCGGATTGTTGAACATCTGGGTCATTTGTAGCTCTGTTCCCTTGGGCGCCCTGCTGGGAGTCCACATCACTGACCTGCCTAGCAGGTTTTTGAATGCTCCTGTCCCCGCTGCTCAGGAAGCTGTTTTCCTTTAGCATTTTTTTCTCTCATTTTCAAATGACTCATTCATGTCTTTGCTCGTATGCAGCTTGCATAGCCAGTATGTTTTTGTTATTCAGAAAACATTTGTTGTAACAAAACCTGCTTTTCTGCTGCCTTAGGGGATTAAAGTTTATCTAGAGTTTGTCTGGCGACATTTTAGAACCAGCTTGTTCTCTTTGTTTCCTACTGTGGCGTCTAAGTCTGGGTCTGCTAGTCTCTCTGATGTTTATGATATGGAGTGTGTTTACATGCAGAGTTGTTGATCCTAGCTCTGGTTAAGGTCAGGATAAGCTGTATAGTTGAATAACCATAAACAGTCAATAGTAAAGGACCAATAGTAAATGGAATAAGGTGTTAATCCACATGCTCATAAGAGTTAAATTTCACTCAGACATACTGTCACTTCATTAGAGACAAAGTGGTCCTCTTGCGATAGAACATGACACTGTACGCCACACATATGTTTTTGTTTTTCTATTTAAATGACTTTATTGTTTACTTTTTTTGACATTTCCCAATTGTGAGCAGAGGAAAGCATCTAGAGCCTAATGTGGTAGAGTTAGTGCAGCTGTAGTTGCTCTGTTCTCAGGTGTCTAGATGCTGCAGAGGGTTCCTGTGAGGCAGATAGCAGACACCTGCAGGGCTTTCCTGCTGTGGCGGAGCTGATAGCGTCCAGCCAGGGCAGCCCTATGGTCAACCCATCAGCCATGATGAGGCTGCTGACTGGGGCTGACAGTCTCAACATACCCGACAAGGGACGTGCCAGCGCTGTCACCACTCCTGCCTCCTCCAAGGTACCAGAGCAGCTTCCCCCGAGGTTAATTAAATTGCAGGGGGAACTCTATACGGCCTTGTTTGTTTGCTGAAGCTTGGCTGTGCTGCATTGCGGTTGTGTGCTGAAGTGCTAATAGTGTTTACCTTAACTGGAAGGAAGCATGCCCATATTTCCATAATGCCTCACCATATGAGGTGTGATGGTTCGTCTAGTATTGATCCTCAGTGCTGAATGTTTTGGTCTGGCCATTTTGTTTCTTTTGTATATTCTCTCGCCAGACAATCTTAGATTAAAATTTGTTTTAATGACCTTCCTGGTTCAGTGAACTAAGGCAACAGTGGGTATCACAAGTCTGAAAAACTCTTAAAACATTCTATTTTTTTATTGCCTTATTGAAAACAAAAACATTGGATGTAGCAACCAGCAAGGTGAAACCAAAAGGTTACTAATCTCTGATGTATTGATAGTCTGCACTCACATGTCTTTGAATGCATGTTCTCTTTTTCCACTTCCAGATCTGCTCCCTCCTGTTCGGGGCCTTGTCCCCAGAGCGGGATGAGGACGGTTGTGTGTCCCTGCTGCCCGTCCTGGCATGCTACAGTGACGTGGAGGAGGATGTTGAGGAAGAAATTACAAGAAGCCCTTCACTCTAAGCACAGAGACGTTAGATGCTCCTTAACATAAAAAAGATGAAGGCATCGAAATTAACTTCTATATTGTGTTTAGGATTTGTAAAAGCAGTTGCTTTTCATGTATTTAATATTTTAATGTGTTTATTGTTTTGCAGAATGTCAAAACAGTGAGAAATACAAGATAATATATTTGGTGAAAGTATGGGATTTCAATGACTGAATTATACTTGTTATACCATGTGGAAAGTTAAGATAGTAACTAGTAGCATGCCTGACATCTGAGGAATGCAAAACATAGCATTCAATTGGTAGAGTTCTCGTTTAGTATCATCTGTCAACACTGAACAGCCAGAGTTCATAGTGAAGTAGTAAACCCTCGCTCTGGTGGATGCAGCGTGGGGAATACTACCTTGGAGGCATCTGGTCTGCATCTCATCTATGAGGACAAAGCCTCTGAAATTAATTCAAAAATACACAATAAAGTAGATTATTGTGGCCAAGCAAGCCCGATTACATTCTTGGTTTCAGATCAACTGCAGGCTTACGCATTGTGTTGTAAAGTACAATTATCTTTAAATGCAGCCTACTCGGTTGAATAAAAAGGAATTCAGTCTTGACATAAAATATACCAGGGTAATAAATACTATACTCTTTATTTAAATATTGTACAGATTTGAAAACATGTTTTTACAGAACTTGCATCTGCATTGTTGAACTGTACACCAAAAATATACAGACACGTGCAGCTCTGGTTGTAACAAAGTTTATGTTTGGAAGAGGAAGTCGATGGAGATGACAGGGAAATTGTCAGGTCAGAGCTAGGAAGCAGGAAGCTAGAGGTGAGAGTCTGACTGGGACGATTGTTTTGATTAAATATTAAGGCGTCTTGGATTGTCCTCAGTTCGTTCTTCATTGCCATAATACTGCAAAATCACATTTTGACCATTCAGTGGTCTCACCTCTACCTCGTTCTGCTTGTGTATGTCCATTAGCCCAGACTAGAGCCGGGCAGGAGCCAGGGAACGTTGTACACATCATTCAGAGATACCTTATTTCCAATTGATAGACTGAAAGCTCAGTTGTACAGTTTCAAAATGACACTTAACACTGCAGTTCCAATTTGAACGGATTTTGTAAAGAGCACAAATGTAGAAAGTCTCCCCCATTAGACGGTGCAGACTGGAGGCGGTGATCTGAAGGTCCACAGGGAGGATTTAGAAGCATGGGATGGCTTTATCACTATTCCTAAGCTTGTGCCTGAGTGGAGAAAAGCATTTCACAGGGCAAAATAGGTGAAAAGACTTAAGACAGCAAGGCATGATGGGTAAGCTGTATGACTCATGACTACTAGTTTCAGGCTCTGTGCTCAGTATCTGGCATGTAGGGTTGAAGGAATAATTCTGAGCGTGTTTGCCAGTATCAATGACGTCAGATACAAGGCACATCAGCTCCGCAGCATGAAGCTGAATGAAAGACAAGTTTTTACAAGAAATATTTGTTACTGTAGGTAAAAGTTGTGGCATGTGAGTTATGTAAATGCACAGTGCAAATCTGTGGTGAAGTAACAGAAACATGACGACCATCTTTCACGTGAAAGCAACGTAACACCTGCAGTGACCTGACTTTTACCTTGCAAATGAACTGGTGGAGGGAGACAGAGGAGAAAAAGGAAACGCTGATTGTGAACTGTTTCTAAAGCTACTCTGATGTGCCGATCAGTCGAAAGAATTTACCAATCCCATTGAACAAAGACGTTACAAAAATACATTTGGTCACCGGACCAACTTCCACTGGGTTGAGCTGTTTCAGATATGCTTCTTTAGCTTTGTGCGCTTATGGCTGTAAGAACAATTCAGCCCAGTGATTATTATTGAGAATGCTGTGTAGCCTTCACATACACTAATTACACACATCAATGGACACACACACACAACAGATATGAAGTTACGTCCTGTGTAACATGAGCGCACTCATCACACATACATTACTTGTAAATCACAATCAAAACAGCAGCAGCTGTGAGATTAAAGGGAGGGCATCAGTTCGACGCCAACAATAAAGTCATATATAGGCTTCTTTTGAAACTTTAGAAAATCCCCATGCTGACAAGTCATGAAGGTTTGTGCAACACGTGAATTGCACGGATAAGCAAAAGGCAGCTGCTGCTCTTCTTGAAATCCTATTGGATCATGCCAATAGGACGCTAAATGTCACATACACTACTTTTCTCAAACGTTTTCCAAAAAACAACAATCCCAGCAACAACAAAGCAGTCATCTCATACATATGCTCTCTGTACCCGCATACAGGGTTCCAGGCCCTTTGATAGACGAAGGTGTAACTAAGGTGTTCTAACCTAGCGTTTTCATTTGAAACCTTTTTGGAACGTCCTCTTGCACAATGCAGCTTATTTATTCAGCCCTAATGCTGTGCTGCCATTTCCTGCCCAGTTTCCTTGTTAACACAACTCTTGGTCTGACTGTTTCCTTTCCAGCAGCACAGCATGTGGCCATGTGACAGTCTAACGCCAGGCTGCATCTGACCCCTTTTCTAATCTCAACCTCCTGAGCTTTGCTCTCCGCCCAACACCCACACTCAGAAAAAGATGACTTATCCTTTCCTATCCCGGCGACATCATTTATCCCAGGGAATGGGATTACCCAGTGACCACGGGAACATTTCCAAGATGCAAACACTGCAGCCTGGCCAGGAGAAAGTGTCTGGTCTTAACTTTCTGGTTTATTCAGTCCCCCCCTCCCCAGTGTGGATGATCACATCTGAGAGGTGGACATGTTTTTTTGGGGGTGGACGGTCAGCCAGGGGTGGAGGCAGAGTCGAGCCAGGGGGGGTGGGGGTATCCGACATCAGTCCTTCATCCTGGCCAGCAGGAATCACTCAGTGCAGCACCTGCAGATGAACCCTCCCCACATAGTCTTTAGTCTGTGTACTCCGCCACTATGGACAGCAACACTGTGATGTCATCTGGCTTTCCTCCTGGGGAAGAACACAGTACTCGTTAGGATATCACTAACATACTATCATTATTATATTATGTTCTTATATGATTTTCCTCTCTATGGTGACCTAGCTAAGCCTTGATGGAGCAGCATGTTTCCACTTGGTCCATGTAGACTCGAGACATTTACCTCTTACATTCAGTCCGTTGTCACAGGCAAACTGTGCAAAAGGCGACATGTAGTTGGGGTCGTACGCCAGAACGTGAGCCTGCTCTGCGATGCTCCTGGCTGTCCGCTGGATGCTCTCATAGTTGGTGTTCTGACGGGCGAGACAAGGTGGGCATCAAGTCATCGTTCATTCCGCTTCCTACTCCAGCAGCAAACCTGTTTGTGCTTCAGTTTGACCTACCTTGAGTTTCTTCAGCTCTTGCAGGATCATGTAGTCGGGCATGTTGTCAAAGAGGCCGTCGGTGGCGGTGAGGATGATGTCCCCCAGCTGGACGTCAAAGGAGGAGCTGTCTGCGGCATCAGGACTGCAAGCACAGACACTACGTCACACTGAGGATCTTATTATGATATAGGTAAACAACACAGATGAAAACAGATGGAAGACGTCAGATCAAAGAGCAACCAGAAAGCATTAGTTGGAATGGTCTTGCACAGTCCCTTTGCACTGTATGAAAGATCCTGTTGTCCCACTACCATATCAGTATATGTCATAAACTGTCAATATGTCTCTGCACCACAAGTCACATTTATCAATGTTTTCTTTGAATTTATTTATTTACTGTAAATGTTTTGTAGAGATGAGTAGATTTAGTTCTAGGACCAAGGTTCACCCCTGGGATCATTTCCAGTAGGTGTTAGCTCATATGATATTTACGTCATGAGAAAATGTGTTGGAATTGGAATTGATTTCTGGGGGTGAGCTGAGCAACAAGGCCAGATGATGAATTTTCATTGCATTTACTTTTTCTCTGGTAGTGGGGGGCCACCAGCTAAATTAATGTTAAGGAAACACACTGCACGCAATGTTCTTGGTGATTACGATTAGAAATGGGTTATACTGAGAACTGTATCACAGGGAACATTAAAAGCAACACGCAAGGTTGTGACCTTGTTAGATCTGAACCTTTAACCCAGTTTCTCCTCTGCTTTATTATGGCATGCAGACACTTTTAAAGGCTGCCAGGTTTGGCTAAATGTAAATGATTACGGCAGATTACTATACTGAGTGTGAAGTATCTGCAAGGCTATGAAAATTCAAGGAATTGTCACATGGTGAGTTTGGAAAGGACACTTTGGTCCAATGAGCCATCCAGAAGGTGCTGTCATTATGATGCTGGGTCATATACTGTATAGAGGCCAGAGCCAAGTTCGTCAGCAAGTGTCAAGTTCAATTTTTGGCAAGGCGTCCTTCTCTTGCCCCTCGTCATGGAGGTTATTCATTACAGACCGCCTGGACTGAAGCCTGCGGTAATAGATCATCATGAACATGGAGCCAAAGCCATTTCACACAAACCGCTCTCGATCGCTATAACATTTTATTTTCAATAAGAATTATGGAAACAACTTTCAAATGATCTCCAGTGATATTTAAGTGTAAGGATGCAGTGTTTCTCCCATGTCTGTTCACTAGTAGCTGCCCTCGGCTGCAGGAAAATGGCCCCAACTACTGCAACAACAACTAAAAGTCAATAAACACAATGAAAAATCCCATTATGGCCTTATTGTTCACTCAAACCGATATAGGGAAATTACTTGCTGCAGTACAATTGCCCAGTCGTGGGCTGAAAACGCAGCTCTCCTAAGCAGCTCGTGTCAACATCCACCTGTCCCTACTGAATATCATCCCCCCTTTCCCACATCCTCCTTATCTACTGGTGCTTATTTATTTCCTAGCACTTCTTTCTCACATTCTGTGGTCACAGGAATGTTCAATGTTCAATCTTCATTGACTTTAGCTCAGCGTTCAATACAATCATTCCACAGCAGCTGGTGGAGAAACTGAGGTCGCTGAACGTGGACCCTGCAACCTGTAACTGGCTCCTCAACTTCCTGTCACAGAGGGAGCAGAGAGTCAGGGTGGACGGCCTCACCTCAAAAACAATCTCGGTGAGTACAGGGGCCCCCCAAGGCTGCGTCTTGAGCCCCCTGCTGTTCAGCCTGCTTATCCACGACTGTATTGCCAAATTCAACACCAATCATATCATTAAGTTCGCAGACGACACGACAGTGGTGGGTCTGATCAATGATAATGATGAGTCAGCATACAGGAAGGAAGTAGAGCAACTAACATCTTGGTGCGGCTCTCACAATCTCTTCCTAAACGTGGAAAAAACAAAAGAGATGGTGGTCGACTTTAGAAAGGCTGACAAGCTCCATCACACGCCTCTCACCATCGGTGGCGCCGCTGTGGAGAGGGTCAACACAGTGAAATTCCTGGTCGTTC
>CABFOS010076616.1:0-12087 GCA_900660315.1 Diretmoides pauciradiatus | reverse complement strand
CTATGTACATGTTTATCTCCCTGTGAATGTGATAAGTTGTTGGCTTCTTAGGTTGACTGCCTGATTGTCCAATTAGGTTAATTGATCGGCCCCTCCCTTCTCAGCCTTAGAGATAGGGTGAGGAGCTCGGACATCCGGGAGGGACTCAAGAGTAGAACCACTGCTCCTCCACGTCGAGAGGAGCCAGCTGAGGTGGTTCGGGCATCTGGTTAGGATGCCTCCCGGACGCCTCCCTGGGGAGGTGTTTCGGGCATGTCCAACCGGGAGGAGACCTCGGGGTCGACCCAGGACAGGCTGGAGGGACTACATCTCTCGGCTGGCCTGGGAACGCCTCGGGATTCCCCCGGAAGAGCTGGTGGAAGTGACGGGGGAGAGGGCTTCCTGGGCTTCCCTGCTGAAGATGCTGCCCCCGCGACCCGGACCCAGATAAGCGGAGGACAACGAGACGAGACCATCATCTCAACACACACCAGCTCTTTTTTTAGCCTTATGACACATAATCATGTTGTTATCTCCCGACTAGATCCTTGCTTGTGTTGTATGATCTCTCAGATGTACGTCGCTTTGGATAAAAGCCTCTGATAAATGAAATTATAACATTGTAATTGTAACCATCAATCAATCGATCACATTTTATTTGTATGGCCCTTAATCACCATTACAGTCTCAAATGGCTTTGCAATGCCCAAAGTTAAAAACAAAACAAAAAATGGTTGGTACACGCGGACGAGGAAAAACTCCCACAAAAGCTTTTAGGGAAAAATGGAAGAAACCTTGGGAGGGATTACTCAGAAAGGACCAGAACTACCAGGACAGCCGCGCGTGCAAAAGATTCAGAGTTTGGGCAGCAAAGTATATGTAGAGTACATAACAGTTTATTTGAGTGGGACATCCAGATCTGATGTGGGGCTTCACAGCAAGCAGCAGCTCGCCTCGTAAACACACGACCTCCGTCCTGTCACGTCGCCATCAGCGCCATCAACGTCACGTTGTACCTGTCCCACATAGCGCGTCAGGATGGAGCAGAGAGCTGAGTTGTACAGTGGGTCTCTCGGGTTGAGAGAAAACGGTATTTCTCTACCTCGATGATGAGACATTCATCATCCATGGTGTAGCGAGCAGGTTGGTGCACGTGTCAAATGATCAACTGACAAGTGTCGATACACGAGACCAGGCACATGTGACTTCTGTTGTCAGAACGGCCGCGCTACTTTTTGGTTGAAAACACCAGGGGAAAAGTACAAATGTTGATAAATATCACATTGGACCACAACAGAAAAATAAAGTGTCTTAACCACATAAATACATTGCCTGGGGTTAATAAGGTCAATAAGGTCAGGATATGACTCCGGCCAGTTGGTGGGGTCCTTCATCCACTAATAAATATGTGATATACTATATTAATAAATAATGGAGACTGAATGTGCTGCTCTCACCAGCAAACAAAAAAGCCCAATAATGTATGGTGAACTTTCTGTGGCTGGAGCTACAGCCAATAATACACCAGAAAACAACCAATATAAAGTAGTATAGTATAGGCTGACGCATGGGTGAACGCATCAGTCAGCCATTGAGAATTCAAGCTCCAGCATTCTGGACGTCGGACGCCCTGTTGAACGTGACGTAACAGCTTTCATTGATTTCAATGACTCCTGAACTTGACGGTGAACGTTGATGGCTTCATGACATGACGGAGGTCGTGTGTTTACAGCGTCAGTCAGCATCATCCTGGGAGCAGGGGACCACGCGGACACCAACACTGCCAAGCTGAAGCCTGGAAACAGATTGGAGACACACCCACACACACACATACAGACTCACTCATGCACTCTCACTCTCACTCTCACAGACATCAGGGCACCTGCTCATGGTTGCACCAGGTCATTTACTCCCTTGTACTCCAGATAGAGAAAGTGGGTTTGAGATATTCAAGTTAGACAGCAGCGGCCCTTCAAATTCATCATTGCTGACAGGGCTTTGTCAGAGCTGAGCTGGACGGCAAATCTGCTACTCAGACTACTCAGACAAAGGTACAGGTATGGGCAGAGGAGTAGAGGAGAGGAGAGAAGAGAATAACCTTGATGGAGAGGTGCAGCAAAGCCTATTTATTTAGCTGCACTTCCTCACATATGGAGCTGTACAGAGACAGCAAATTCACTCCCTTTCTCTGCAGTCAGCAGTCCCACGGCTTACTGCAGATGCACAGACTTAAGCAACCTTCATAATGAGAAGGCAGATGTAAACAAACATAAGGAGTCATTTACTCTCACATGAAATTATAAACAAACATGCCCAGCAGCACATATATTCCATTAGTACCGAGATATTAAAGACTTAATAAGATGGCATGTAGCAGTGTTACATGCCGTACGACATGCCAAACACTCCGAAATACTACAACACTATAGGTAGACTAGTATATCCTCTCTAAAGATCAGTCAGTAGTCAGATTCAGTGCTAGTGACCTGTCTTTTATAAAATACAAATGAGTACGTTATGATATAAACTGAGCCTTAATTCATTATTGGGAGGCAAACATCTGTTTAACTTGCATATTAATGCAAACCAACCAATATCGGTCTCATTATCTACCCTACTTTATTTCCTCACCAACAGTAATTTACAGCATTTTGAATCATTAACAAGCTTCTTTTTTTATGCTGCGTTTCATGGCTGAAATAAAAATGAGAAAGAAATCACTGCAGGATTTCAGATAGTTGCTATTGAAGAGCTAATTACAAACAAACATCTGGTATGAGGATTTGAACTAAGCTGTCTGTTATCAGTTCCTTCATTACATATTGCAGACAAATCTTTAATTTCATTGCATTAACGAGAGGCTCTCTAGACACAACACCTCAAATGTCAATATAAAGCATATTCATTACTGTGTGTAAAGCAGTCTCAGCTGTCAGACACTTTCCAAAATCATCATGGTTTGATGGGTAATATCCACAAACCCTAAATGTTGCCCGCTAATGGATTTCTTTCTTCTATGCACATAAAGCAGAGATAATGAATCTGAGGACACTATTGTTCAAAACCTCTCATTACACCAATTCAGCTATAAAGGCTTTCAATCCAAATGAATAAGGAGGACAAAAATAAATAAATAAATAAATATTGTAACAGTGGTTAAAAAATCTTGTTTCAAAAACAAGATTATCCATACTAGTTAGATTGGTGTAAACATATTACACAAACGCCCCAAATAAATGAATTCTGGAACTTTACACCATACGAGACTTCCTTTCTCAATAGTTTCAATAAAATCCCTTCTTAGAAAGTCCTTCTTAGAAATGGCACACAGATATTCTTGGGGAAAATAGAGAACTATTGTCAATCTTTTGCCTGATGATGCGGCCTGATGATGAGTGAGAGGATTTATATCATATCAGGTGCGTCACAGCCTTCAGAGTTACGTAAACTTTGTATCTGTGACGTTGAAACAAAGTGTGTGAAGGAAATTTTAGTGGGTGACTGAGGAAGAGGAAGAGTGTATTGAACATGGAGAGTCTATTAAAACGCCAGGTCTGTTTCATCAACAATATAGTCTGATTCAAGTCTCACTGGATCAAAAGGTTGAATACTTTTGGGGATGCAACTGCCATTACAGAAAGATAAATGTAAGTGGTTGGCAGCTTGGGTAGTTTTACTGTAAGTAAATTAATAAATGGTGGCTCTCTTGACCCCAACGTACTTCATCTCTTTAGGGAACAATACAAATAAGGTACTGGAGCAGTGTCCAGGCAAGAGGCTACAGAAGAGCTATGAAGAAAAGCTGGAGCAAGTGCTGATGATGCAGGAGCATCGGCTGCAGCAAGAGACTGCTGGGGCACCATCTAGCTTATCATGTCCAGCCAACCCAATAAAGACTTACCAGGTCGCTGGGGCCAAGGTTGAACCTCCTACCTCAAAAAGAGGAAAACTTAATTTGCAAGCCTAATCAAGTGTGAATGTCACACCAAGAGAGGGAATGGAAAGCTTCCTTTGTTCAGGGAAGGTGACAGAGCCTCACAGTTTTTCAATATTGTAGGGAGCTGAGTTGTAGAGACGGCTATTAAAACGATTAACCAAGACATCCTTCCTCCACATTGGGTAGTAAGAGTGGGTAGCTTTCATGAGGGGGAATGTAAAATGGTTGTCTAAGGATGTTTTATTCCATCAGCTCCATGTGTTGAGTCCTACAATAGATGAAAAATAAGTCATTAATAAATATAAAGCCATTTCCAAGTCTAAACCATCCCTCTGGCTATTATTTTAAAGGGAAACAAGACTAGATCAAAACCTCGTATGTGGTTGGACCCAGGGCTGTAGTCCAGACCACCTTGGTCGAGTCCAAGTCCAGATCGAGTCCGATTCAAGACAAGTTGAGAGGGTTGAAACCGAGTCGAGACCAAGACCAGGGGGGGTCGAGAGGACTGGAGCACTATAGCTGGATAAGCGGACGAGGATGAGGAGGATGAGGACCCGGGGTCGACCGCTGCTTTCCTGCAGCCGGCCGGCACACCAACAAGCTGACGCCTCCATGTTTGTTTTGCTCTGTAGCCACTTGAATGCATTTCATCACGTGTTCGGACATCACGTGTGCACAATATGACCAATGGTGTAACTTCATCACTCAGTCAGTCATTCAGCTACTCAGTCAGTAAGCGACTTTCCCGTTTCTTCATTCTGCGGTCCTGCCAAAAATACACTCTGCAACAGTGTGTTTATATAAAAAGTATTTTCCAAAGCTAGAAGGGACTAATCTGTGATGGGATCAAAAGAACTTTTCTGGAGCAGCTTCATTGACACCGAATATAAAACTGACTTGGCTGACTATCTACTGTACTAGCCAGAGTAATTTTCCATGGATATGGCCATTATCGCTACTACACAGATGATTTGGGTGTAAAAAGTGGAACAGTCTATGAATACACAAAGTCTCCCAAACCACTTTCAACTCAATACAACAACTCAAGAAAGGGTCTCTTGAGGATGTTACAGATTTGAAAGAGAGTTGTCTGAATTTAAATACATTGGAGAATTGGTGGATTCTATCTCAGGGTGGATGTTCATTTTTAAGAACTATAGTACTTCAAAATAGTCTACACATAAAACTGTCATATGCTGTCAGCCTTGCCCAATCAATCAATCAATCAATCAATCAATCAATCAATCAATCAATTTGACTGCAATTAAAGGGTGAAAGGGAAAATTACAGGGCAAAATCAGGTGCCGTGAATCAGAGGTAGATGGGAAATATAAATGATCCATTTCCAATCATTATGGGCGGATTACAAAATTGTGCAGTTTCATTGGGTTTTTCCAGTCCACTTTCTAATACAAAAATCAAGAGAGAAATTGGACAGGAAAAACTGAGTAACTATTTCACCTTCTGTATTTTCACAAACAGCGATGGGAGGGTGATGATTCATTACTTCTCTGAACCTGAACCTCTGACCTGGACTGTATGTCATCCATAATTAATGAAAAATAAAGTAGATCCGCACACTGAAGCTCCCCTTTACCTTTTATTTAGCCATCAGAGGTGGTATATGTAATATGGCTGCAACCACCTCTGATGGCTAAATAAAAGGTTAACGGGGAGCTTCAGTGTGTGGATCTACTTTATTTTTCATGTTTATCTTTTGGTTCCTGCACCTGCCTCTATTTATTTGGATGTCTATCTTGTGATCCACAATTAATGAACCATAATGTGTTTAAGCATTGTGATGTATTGTGAGTATTATGATGGATAGTCCACCTTACACTCTAAGATCCCATTAAGTCCCATTAGGATCTAGTGAAGGGACGTGGTCTCAGTTTTGTTAGCAAGAAATAAGAGTTTACAAAGAGTTTAAAAGGAAACCAATGTTCAGAATTGCTAAATAAAATCTAAATATGACATCTGAAATATTGAAGAAACTTTTCTAGTTTGGCAACTTACCCAGACACCCAACACAGCAAAAAAAGTTATTTCAATTTTATCCTTTGACATAAACTTCAACAATTTTGTTTAAACTTTGATTAAATAGTGCTTTGCAAGAAAAATTCCTAACAAGTGCGTTTCAAAATAACTTAATAGTACAGAAGAAAAAAAGGCAATGGGTTTGAATAGTTTTGCAAGGCACTGTATAAACAAAGCCGACACCACTGAGATAATCCCCACACGTTGTTTCTGGGTGACTGGAGGCTCTCAGACGCTGCTAGAAAATCTGTTGGTCAAGGCCCTGAAATCCCTTTGGTTTACAGGGAGCTGAAGGAAAGGTTAAGTACATGTGTTTACTAGGAAAAGCTTTCCCAGTTACCCCAGTGAACCCCCAGTGAATGTGATGACTTCACAGCAACAGCCAGTTCATCATCCACTTGTGACTATGGTTCACTATTCCATTGTAAAAGACACTTATAAAACACAGGAAAAGCAAAGAGTGACTAATCTAGACCAGAAACTTTGTGCTCTTTTCTGTTTCGGATGGATTTTTCACCAGGGAGCACTTTTTGCATTAAAACCTTTTTGTACCGTTGTGCTTTCTGAGTGGATTTACCTCCACTTTACTAATGTGTGGGACTTATTTTGTGTGCTTGTTTGGTGTTAAGGCGTATACAAATTACAACAATTTGAAAAGCAGTGTACAAACTCTACTTTATTGGCGCGAACAGCAAAAAGCAGGGGAGGGGAAAATGTGCTTCCGCTAGCTGATGCCACGCCAAGTCCCCCCCCCCTTTCAATTATGGTCTATAATTGTTTGGACAAGTGAATGACATGGGAATTCAGTAGTGGGTGAAAATTAAGTGAGAGGCATTCAGTCTGTTAGTATAACACAAGGGGCATTATCAACTTTGGTTGCACAGTACACAACACAGTGGCTCCTTTTCGATTCACTGCCCTTGAATGGATCCTTGTGGGCCAGACTGACCCAAAAGAAAATTCTGTCTGGGCAGAGCTCGCAGCGCCATCAGTGCATATGTGCGGCTGGTCATGAGGCAGACGACCGCAGAGAGTGGAGAATGTCGCAGACTCGGTCCCTTGGAAAGCCGGTCTGGACATTCCAGCTCTTATGCCTGACTACGTCCACTGTGGACAGTCAACCCTGCAGGCACATCTTTCTGAATGCCCTCTCCATTCAACAGCACCCATAAATAGGAGTGTGGTGAAAATGGGAAAAGAACACAGAGCCATATCACTTTGTCTGAGTTCCTGGCCAACTGGGGCCACTCTTTTGTTGTAAGGGGCGGTTGGTATTTAACAAAGAAGTGGGGTGTAGAGGAGGATGCCTGGGGGGAGGGTTACGTCTCCAAATATGGAGATATTAGCTGACCTTTGAAGTGGGCTATGGCTGGCTACGCTGTGAGGGTCAGCTAGCGAAGGGTTGGAACACCAGGCACACGGTGTCCCACAGACAGCCCAACCCAACTCCCATAGCCCACTGGAAACAAACTAAAAACCTGAAACACTGACAAAAACGGCAGTACCGAAATATCTTTCAATTATAACAGCTTGGCAAAGTATGAGTCAACAGTGGGCAAAAGGTTACATCCCGAGGCATGTGGCAGAATAGTCACCGATTCAAACACCCAGATGGGCTTAGAAAATTTGGGCAGCACATGTGAGTAAAACTTCCCTCAACCACTATTGAGGTGTTATTGGGTAAAGCATTTCAAGGAAAAATCAACCTTTGGATACTCTTACACCATATTTTATTCATATCTTTCTCTCAATCTGTGGTGTTGCATGAGCTATTTTGGAATGAAATGTTGAAACTTACTTCTACTTCAGTTAGTGATTTTCTATATTTCCCAGAACAACTTTCAACAATCCCCAAAGAATGCGCCTGAATGTGTTACTTTCAGCTGTCATTTATAGATATATGCAGAGAGAGCAATAGCAGAGAGTTTTTCCCTGTCAAGAAAAAGTGAAGGTTGTGTCTTGTGGCTGGATGACATGATGGATAATTTGAGGCTACGGTTGGTGGTGAAGTTGGCATCTCTGCCTCTTCTACCATGGGTGATTGTTACGTATCCACAGGAATAAGAAAAATACACCACCAACAACAAACAGCACAATGAACCCAGAAACACAAAGTACGTTGCCAATGGCTGTTTTTACACAGTGTTTGAGGCAGGATTTTTTCCTTTAACGAACAACGGCCTCAGTGGAGCTGGTCAGTGGGAGGTTTGGGTTGTACTGCAAGGCTCCCAGGTGACAGTGTGTGACCGTATGAATATGAAGCAAGTGTGCTAAGCAAAACTTCCCTAGTAACTACTGAGTCACTCAAAGTGCAATGCTCAAAATTAGAGCGCTTGAAAATATGGCTGCAATCAATAGGCAACTGCAAAATGAGCTAAATCAAAAGTGAAGGAGGCAATAAGCTCAGAGGTTCACCCCTTTCACAGCACTTGGCTCCTTAACGCTGGCTGTCTCTCATGGGTGACAAACAGACCCCAAAGCCAAAGGCTCCAACAGAAAGTTTATTGTGCACTGAAGTGGTCGAATGGGGGAGTCACCCAGGCACCAAAATGTATGTGTCAGCTAAACAAAGCACAGTGACAACTACTAAGGATGCACGTTTTAAATCATTTCCAAATCAATTTAAACCTACTGTATGTTAACAAATAATTGAAGTCTGTTAGGTTTTCAAAACAAATAACTAAATGTAAGACCATTACTGGCACTCGTTTTTGAGGAAAATGGAGCCCGCAGTCTCATAGTTCAAAATGCAGAATACAAAAACAGCAAACATTATGAAGTGATTGTTTGGCTGGGAACTAGTCTGGATCCTTCAGAAACTCAAAGTACAGGAGGCCATTTTGGTTGACAAACAAAAGAAATTACTTTAATGGACAATTATAACAGTATGAGGCAACTGAGGCAACCGTGGACAAAAGGTTAAATCCACAGGCTTTTAAAGTCAGAGTGGTCACTGACTCAAACACCCAGATGGACTTAGAAAATCTGGTCAGCAGATGTGAGTAAAACCTGAGTAACACGCTCCCCTCCCTCAAACGCCACTGAGGTGTTACTGGGTAAGGCACCTAAAGGAAACATCATCAAAATGCAAATTACATAGTCACTACTACATATACACTACTACAACTGTAAGTGAATGTAGTCTTATTCTGAATGAATACAATCAAAATAGGGCGACTAAAAGTGTATTTTGGGCCAAATTACCTGAGCACTCAACGAAAACAGATAGAGGCAAATGATTCATTTCCCACTGAGTCGGCATGTGCAGCCGTGTAACTTCAAAGACGCAAACACAACCACAATGAAATTCTATTACCGGGAGGAAATACAACTGGGCCATTAAAGACCGAGAATAGCAGATAAAGAATATCGGGTTGGCTTTATTGCTTGCAGCACATTTCTAATAAAATACAAAAGGCTTATCCTCCTGTTTCATCATGGGTGCAAACACTTCCAACATGTACACCTGCTGTTGTCTTAACATTTAATTGGTTGCTTCTATAGAACCTTATAAGAGTTGGGTTGATTTGCGGTTCCAGTCCGGTGTACGAGCCTAGACCGCTTTGGTTTGATGCAAACCGACTGAACCGGCATTTGTCATTATGAGACATTCTGGCAAATTAAAAAGTAACCTACATCAGCAACCTGTGGCGATGGCATTACGGCACTAAATCCAACTTGTATTGCATTAGTAATAAGCAATATGACAACGTGATTAACATAATATTATGTTTGTTTATAAACGGACTAATTTAGTGCCGAGCCAAGGCAACATGGAGATCACATTTCAGTAGAGGTGTGTGTGTGTGTGTGTGTGTGTGTGTGTGTGTGTGTGTGTTTTGGGGTGACGAGACGAGACATGGCAGAAACTGTGCCAGTATGGCAACATTTAAACTAAAGAGGTGAGCCGAAAAACACAGACTCAGGAGTCCAGTGGTAAAATTCAGTATACCGGTCGGGTTCGGTGTTTGCCTTTACAGTATATCAAACCGCTTTGATTTTTTTTACACCAGCCCAACCCTATACATTATATCATTATAGCGTGGTGCATCACAACGTTAGCAACATGCAACAAGGGAAAACAACAGTTTTGCAAAAATCTTTATCTTTTATCATCCGTGTTCACACGACAACGTTGTGATAACAATCTGGGTGCACACGGATCCACATGAACGATTGAAAACGCTGTAGTATGCATGCCGGGCCACTGATTTTATGTTCATGGTTCCTTTGTATTACTGAAAAACATGCGATGCGTGGCACACTTCCAACTGTTTCAAAGACCTGTGTTGAACATGACTTGCACCGAGGAGAGTTTAATTCAGACTGATGATCCTCTGCTCTGTCACTCATTGACACCAAAGGTAGCTAGTAAATTATCTAAGGCACCGCAGACATCCCAATGAGCCAAGTAAGTGTGTGCTTCAGAGCTGCAGGCTGTAGGAAGTGTCCAGCTAGGAGCCACAACAGAGGAGCCCTTCTTCCTACGAGCCTATTATTCAGCACCGCGGGGCAACCTGGCTTAGCTCTCCACTCCTGCACTAAGAGGAGAAAACCCCAGTGTGAACGAGCTCAAACAATGGGGCAGATTAACAGACACAAATAGGCAGTCTGATAGATGGTGCGCTAACCACTGGAACAACATTTTTGGAGAACCAGCATCCTAGAAGAGCCATTAAAGGGTAACTTCGGTATTTTTCAACATGGACCCTATTTTCCCATGTGTCTACGTGACTCATGGGAACAAGAATTTTTGAAATTGGTCCAGTATTGACCGAGTCCTTAGCTGCTAGCGCTTAGCGAATCCGCCTGTATGTATGTCCTCATGTATGTCCTCTAAAAGTGTTTTTTTTGCCACTGACAGGCTCTGATTGTTGTTCTAAGTGTCTGACAGGATCCCGACAGAGAAATAAAACATTTTTCTTTATTTTTTGCTTGATCCGTTCTGTTGTTATTGTGTTAGCATCCACTTGTAGCACAACTATCCACAACAACAGCGAGTCCATATCCAAGAAAGGTCTAGCTGCAACAAGAGGTCTCACTCCTCACGAAAGAAAAACATTTTATTTTTCTGTCGGGATCCTGTCAGACACTTATAACAACAATCGGAGCCTGTCAGTGGCAAAAAAAATCACTTTTAGAGGACTATGCACTTGCCCCGAAGTGTCAAGTTTTAGACGGATTAGCTAAGCTAAGCGCTAACCGCTAGCAGCTATGGACTCTGTCAATACTGGACCAATTTCAAAAATCTTGTTCCCACGAGTCAGTTAGACACACAACCATGGGCATATAGGGTCCAGGTTGAAAAATACCGAAGTTATCCTTTAATCCCTTATTCCGGTTATGAGAAACCCGAATAAGACAGCTGGGCTACATCACTATTAACGGGAATACTTTGACATGTACACACCTGGTTACTAATATACCGTCCAGACGCGTTCTGAACATGCACAGTTTGAAAGGTATCACAGGAAAGGTTACAGGTCCTTGAAAAACATGGCACACAACGGGCAAAACTTATATTATAGGGGAGATGAGGGAACCAAATTGTTTTAAATTTTGTATGTGTGTGCATGGGGGGATGTTTTTGAAACTTTTTAGTCATGAAAATAAATAGATATAAACTATGAATCCTGCCCATGTTGCTTGTTTCTCCAATGGGACATCGGTTTCCACAGATTTTGGTATCACAACTAACTAACTAACTAACTAGGAGTTTGGGGGAAAGCACGCATGCGTATTTCGTCTGACTAGAGGAGCTTTCGGAATATGCACGTGTATCATGTATACAGGAACCGGGTTGGGGCGTTGCTGGGTGTTGTCCATGTAAACATAGTCAGTGTAGTTTAGTTCATCATGGTATGTACATTCAATTCACGTATACGGTCCAGATTAGTGACAGAGGTCTGCAGGTGTTGGTCCGGTGTTGGTTGTCAACAACATTCCTCCTACAAAACAATCTCCTTCTGGAAATCCCATCATTGTGTGTGAACTTATTGGACGCGCGCACACACACACACACACACACACACACACACACACACACACACACACACACACACACACACACACACACACACACACACACACACACACACACACACACACACACACACACACACACACAACAACAG
>CABFOS010076612.1:0-10809 GCA_900660315.1 Diretmoides pauciradiatus | reverse complement strand
CTAGGTTGGTCCTGGAATAGATTAGTCTCTCTAGGTTGGTCCTGGAATAGATCAGTGTCTCTAGGTTGGTCCTGGAATAGATTAGTCTCTCTAGGTTGGTCCACAAAATAGATTAGTCTCTCTAGGTTGGTCCTGGAATAGATTAGCCTCTCTAGGTTGGTCCTGGAATAGATCAGTCTCTCTAGGTTGGTCCTGGAATAGATTAGTCTCTCTAGGTGGGTCCTGGAATAGATTAGTCTCTCTAGGTTGGTCCTGGAATAGATTAGTCCTCTCTAGGTTGGTCCTGGAATAGATTAGCCTCTCTAGGTTGGTCCTGGAATAGATTAGTCCTCTCTAGGTGGGTCCTGGAATAGATTGGTCTCTCTAGGTTGGTCCTGGAATAGATTAGTAAGTAAGTAAGTAAGTAAATCTTTATTTATATAGCACTTTTTACAGCACGCAGTCACAAACTGCTTCACAGTGATAAATATTATAAAAGAACACAGTGGTAGACAATGCACAACTGGGTAAAAACATAAAACAAAGTCAATATTCGGCGATCCAAAGGCTTGCCTAAACAGGTGTGTTTTCAGCTGACCCTTGAAAATGTCCACAGAGGCTGAGGCTCTTAAGTCCAGGGGGAGTGTATTCCACAGCTTAGGAGCCATATTTTGGAAAGCCTGGTCCCCTTTGATTTTCAGTCTGGCACATGGTATGACCAGGAGCCCCTGGTCGGAGGACCTTAGTGACCGGCTGGTTACATAAGGCTGGAGAAGGTCGCAGATGTAAGCATGCGCTTCCCCCTGCAGGGCTCTGAAAGTGAGCACCAGGACCTTGTATTGGAACCTGAAAGCTACTGGGAGCCAGTGCAGAGAGATCAGGATGGGGGTGATGTGACAGGACTTCTGTGAGCGGGTTAACAGCCTGGCAGCAGCATTCTGTACTGGTTGTAGGCGCTCCAGAGATGACTGGCTGAGGCAGGTGAAAAGTGAGTTACAGTAATGTAGTCGAGATGATATAAATGCATGGACAGCCAGTTCCAGTTCAGAGTGAGATACAATAGACCTGAGTTTGGCTATGTTTCTCAGGTGGAATTTGACGTGTTTATCGAGGTGCATGGACTGGTCAAAAGTGACACCAAGGTTTCTCAAGCTGGTGCGGACATTACAATTTAGATTAACCACCTTAGAGACAATAGAGTCAGAGGCAACGATAAGAACCTCAGTCTTGTCTGCATTAAGTTGGAGGAAATTACTGGGCCCTCCAGTTCTTAATGGCAGACAGACACTCATGTAATATGTTAATTTTTTCCAATCTTATCTGGTTTGAAGGACAAATACAACTGGATATCATCTGCGTACAGTAACAGTGATACGAGACACCCTTGAAATTGCTAATTATCAGGCCAAGGGCAGCATATACAAAGAAAATAAGATAGGGGCTAAGACAGAACCCTGAGGGAGGCCACATGATACGGGAGCGGGGTCAGATGTAAAAGGGCTGATGGCCACAGAGAAGCTTCTCTCAGCGAGATAAGAGGCAAAGCAATGCAGAGCGCACTCCCAGAGACACCCACCCAGTCTGAGCCCGTCCAGCATGGTGCGCTGGTCTACTGTGTCAAAAGCTGACAGAACATTCACCTGCATCAGAGGCCATCGCGATGTCAAATAAAGGTATTAGTGATCTTTTGCAGCCAATATGCACTGAGCTGAGTCAGGATGCATAGTCCGCATGCCACATACTAAGATTTATGGTCGTAGTTGAGCAAATACACGGCCAGTTAGGAGGCAGAGCAGCGAGGTTGGAAGGCTACGGTACGGTACACCCCCTTGAGGTCGGATGTCGAGGATTTGTGGCAGTGTTGGCTACCACGTCGGGAGCCAGGCGCCCCTACACTAGGCTGTGGAATCAGAGGCAGTGGGAGGGGCTAGTCAGTGGCTTTGGTTGAGGAGGAGGGACATGGGTTGGGGTACAAAGGACATGGGTTGGGGTACAAAGGACATCGGTTGGGGTACAAAGTAACTAAGGTATGTTGATGTAAGAAAAAATGTCTGACTATAAAATACTAAACACATAGCTTGCTAGTAAGACACATTGATCCAGCTAAAAAGAATACTAGATACGAACAAATACTAGCAAAGATTAACAAGTGTCTCCCTCCACCCCATCCCGTGCCTTGCAGGGCTCTGCACCCTGGCCACAGTGTGCTGCTACCTGGCGGGCGCCGACCTGCTCCACAGGGTGTCGGTGCTGCCCGACAAGGTGGACGGCTCCCTGGGGTGGTCCCTCTACCTGGCTCTCATCTCCTCCCCGCTTCACATGATGGCTGCTGCCCTGCTGGTGTGGGCCGCACGCAGCCACAGTCAGAACTACTACCGCATGACGGCCTACCGGGTGGCCTAGACCGCCGCAGACAGGTGTAGTGTCCTCCTGCTGTCGAAAACGACTCCCTACTCCACCGATAAGGCACATCTAGAATTGATCTCAGATGAAGGACATTGGGGTGAATTTGTTAACGAAATGCATGTAGACTATAATAATGACCCAATGTGCTGAATTAAAACAATCTATTTTTATCTGTTTGGGTTAGTAATGAGTTTGGAAAAGGTCAACTAGTGACCAAGAAAGAGAAAACTATGCTGCGGCGTATAATTGTTTGCTTCAGGACTACTGTCTCGCACATTTGGAGCGAGTTGCTACGTAGTTTGCATCCACGAGATGTTTCTCAATACGGAGGTTTGCAGTCATAGTCACTGAATCCATCTTTTACTTCAACGGCTTCAAACTATAGTTGGGGAATGATCCAACTATAGGGTGAAATCTCTAAGGAATCAGGGAGATATGTCAAATAAGAGCACAGATGAAAATATAGTTGCTGTTGTTGTACATATGTTACAGTATTGTTACAAAGGATTTAAAGCTTTTTTTTGTTTACTGAAGTGACGTATTCATTTCTGACAATCATGAAGTTCAGACTGTGGTTATGGTTATGATTTGTTTAGCCGCTTTGTTGATCCAGTGCAGTTTTTTTGTTTTCTATTCTATTGTTTGAAATGTTTTGACTGATTTTTGTCGGCTCTTGTAGAAATATCCGAGAAGCCACCGAGCCGCCGCGTCACGTAGTAGCGGCTCGTTACCAGTTCACGTTTCCTTTCCTTGACCTCATATCCTAATATGAACTGAAGTCTCCTCTTCTCACATCCGCTGTTTACCTTTTATTTATTGGATTATTTATTCCCCATATCTGTTTTCTTTGCTGTTTACTCGCTTTTTTTTTGTTCCGACGGCAAAAAATCTAAAAGCAAATGAATTAATTCAACAACTGACAGGATTTAAAGGAAATTTTTGAGCATTATGAATGTATCTTAATATAAAGGCCATATTCAGACTACTGTCGTCCTTTGCACTTAAGATGATTTTCTGAACATATCCTGAATGTTGCAGTTGCTAATGAAGGTGTGAAGTGTCTCAATAATCAAAATGAAGGAACAATCTTGGAGTGTGAGTGAGAATGTCGATGACAAAAATCCTCTTATGAGTGTAGTTTTCAAACTATTCCTACTTCTCCAATAGTTCAATCTCTGACTCTGGTGTAGAGTTGTACATATATGGCAAATTTTATTGTACGACTGTGGTTTTGTGAGTCCAGTGAATGTGTTACATTCCCCAGTACAGTGAGTTTATACAGTATGGAATTGTACACTTAAAAACTGTGTGTGTTACCGCGTGTTCCAAGCAACTGTTGTCATCATTTCAATAAAAGTTTTTAATTTATTCAAAGTCACATCAGTCTGTATTGCCCATCTCGACTCATGTTATCAAATCTCTCGTCCATGTCAGGAAGTCAGACAGGTTTCTTGTGGTATCCTTCATGTTACAAACGTCCGTCGTCACTCCTCTTCTGACACAAATCCCCGTTCCCTCTCCTGGCGCTCCGGCTCCGTCTGCACCTGGAGCGGAGGAATGTTCACGCACCTCTTCCTCGCCAGGGAGAGCGCGATGCCCTTCTCGTAATAAGCACATTCATTGATGAAGAAAGGATACAGAGGTTCGGTTCCGTTGTACCTCAGTGTATCTCCTGAGAAAGTCTGGAACAGGGGGTCGTTGGGGTGAAGGAGGCAGAAGTCTCGGTCCTGTGAGAAAAGGCAGCACATGTTTAATGTTTCTTACCTAAAAATGCTGGGAAAAAATTACATAATCATGTCAGTATTTCATGTAGAAATACAGATCTGTGTCTTATTTCATGTAGATAATGTACAATATCTTAATTGAAATGAGTAATTGGAAATTGAAACAACTTCACGCATTCATCTGTTTTATTTAACAGCACATGATCAATAACAATAAGAAACAATCTTTTATGGCTTCAGAATAAAATTGTCTATGATGATTATTGGCGCCCTTTTCTACTTTCTACTCTAATACTAATAGTTGTACAGACTTTTGCAATGATCGCGTTCAATCAATAACCTGCCTGCACCTTTCTGCCGGCAGTTTCTCCCACTCTTCAATTACAACTCACTCCAGTTCCTCAATGTCTAAAGGATTCCACTGACCAACTGCACATTTCAGGTCTCTCTATAGGTTCTTAATTGGATTGAGATCAGGACTCATCTGTGGCCACACCAGAACATTCCTGGGTGCTTTTGGATGTGTGTTTTGGATCATTTCCCCGCTGGAGGACCTATGACCTTCGATTGACACCCAGTTTTCTGACACTGGGTAGAACGTTTTGCTCCAAAATGCCTTGGTAATCTTCTGATTTCATGACGCCCTTAATATGTTTTGGACGTCCAATACCAGAGGCAGCAGAGCAGCACCACAGCATTATGGACTATATCTGACTGTAGGTAGGGGGTTATTTTCTTTCAAAGCTTCAACTGATCGTCTGTAAACAAAAGCATTGATCTGCATTGCCAAACAGCTCTAATTTGGCTTCATCTATCCACAGAATGTTTCCCCAGAAGGATTTAGCTTTGTCCAGGTGGGTCTCGCCAAAGATCAATCAGCCTTCTTCTGTTTCTCTTTCAGCAGTGGGGTTTTCCGTGGCCTCTAACCTTAAAGCCCTTATTGGTTCAGTGTCTAGCGTACGGTACGGGCTGAAACATTACCCCAGACCTCTCCGGGTCAGCGTTGACATCTTTGGATGCAAGGTGTTTTTGTTTTTTTACCTTCGATGTTATTTGAGATCAGTTTTCCTCTCAGCACCACATCCTGGGAGATCCGTAACAATTCCATGAGCAGCAAACTTCAAATTCTTAATCATTGTTTGCTCATGTGCTGTTATAAATCAATAGAAAGTTCTTTCACTTTCCATTTCAGAAGATATTGTACATTATCTGCATAAAACGCAAGGTTGCCAATAATTGAACTGTACGTTAGTTTTCAAAGCAACACGAGGCAACAAACAGTTCCAGAGAGACCAAATAGTTGGTGCCCAAATTGTAGGTGAAGTTGATTTAATGTTGCAAGGGGAACAATCTCAAAAGATGAAAGCATATCAGCATATTTCAATCTTCAAACTGGTAACTTCTATCTCTCCTGATCTTGAAGCCATTTCTTAAACACATTTCATACAGCACCTGGAGTTGAGGGTGAATAGCCGCTGTGATGTTGTGAGTGTCACAGTCTCTTGGGTAGTCGACGTTCTTAACCATGGTGTACACCTCCACACATCCTTCTTCAAAGATAGTACCTCAAAGATAGAAACAGTACAAAGTTAAAGAGGGCTTAAAACGACACCAACAAGGGCTTAAAAGATGCATTTAGCGCGGCTTGGCGAGGCTCGAGCATCAGCGAGACGTCGTCCATATTCACCCGTAAACCTCTTGTTCTATGACTGTTCGGATTTCATATGAAGTTCTTAGGTTAACGGATTGAGCTTTGATCCTGGTACCTGAGTTGAAGAAACGGACCCAATCCATCATGTGCTGGACACCAGCTTTCATCATGGTATAGATGTTTGACCTCACCACGCCGTGGGGCTGAGAGCCAATCTCTATTGCTGCAGAAAAGGCAAGCATGCTTCTAATAAGTTTATAACAAATGTGTCATGGTGTTTTAATCAAAACGAACGAGCCATTTACCAAACGTACCAAAGCCGTGTTTTCCTACTGACTCGAGGGAATAAGCTTCTTTGGGGGGGAGATTAAAGTGGATGTACCTCACTGGTATGTCTGGCATCTGCCTCTGAAAACAACACAGTCCTATCATTAGATTACTAACTTCAAAACCCTTTGTTCCGTTTGAGTTCCAGCGTAATCCATTTATATTCTGGGTTCATTCACTTCACTCTTGTACGTAGGAATTGTTTGTGCTTGCCTGTAAGTATCTGAATATGTGCAGGCAGATCCAGTCGCAATCAGAGTACGCGATGAGGCAGAGGCCCATGTTGGCGGTGGTGTTGTGGAGGTCGCATACAAGATCCACCGCCTCAGAGCTCCCTTTGGGACCCAGCAGAGAGTTCAGTTCTCGAGACCTGATGATCTCGTAAGGGGTTCTGTCTGATAGAGGGCCGCTGCAAGACAGAAGGAGAAGGGACAACCGATTGATTAGATCAGAATTATCACGAACATCACCGATATCACCGCCGTCCCCTCTCTGCTTACCTGAGGGTGGCGTGGGTGAAGCAGCGGTTCAGGTCGGTCTCGGTGTATCTGCGACACTGCTGGACAGCCCGCGGGTTGGACAGCACCATCATCACCGAGGCGAGCTCGTCTTCCTCCCCGGGCTTCTTCTCCACCTTCAGCAGCTCCCTTACCAAGTACACCCCGGACAGCTCGTTGCCGTGGGTGCCCCCACACACAGCGATCCGGGACAAGCCTGGCAAACGCACCACCTTTTTCTCCATCTGACAGGGGGCAGGTAAGAGATGTAGTGAAACGTGCCTACACTTGAAGGTGTATGCAACTGGTCTATACACTTTTCGGTCTTTTCGATCGCCGCACTTTAGTCCTGCCGTAGTACAACCTGCATCCACGTCTGAACATCCCGTTAACATTTTATGAGCAGATACCATCAAAGACATGCTGGTATGGAAAGTATCACTGTCAAGATCCATCTGAGCAAAATCAACCCGCAGTCATATTTTGTTCCAACACGTACACGTGCCAAGAAATGACTTGAGGTTGCATTTCCTCTATGTATACAGCATTGTATCTGCTAACCAGTTCTGTATTAACCGTTACATATGTCATTTCCTTTACGGGACCTGTACAATGTGCTATGTAAACAACACTAACACCACCGCAACGCAAAGCAGACATATTGTTTTTGAAATCTTACCTCCCTTTTCTGGTTGGCTGAGGGGCAGCTTCGTCTTGTTGAACTCTGAATCTAAATTTAGAATTGATTCTAAAGCAGCAGTGTGATAAGAGTCTCACCGGTTGACTTGCGTCTTTACAGTAACTGAGGTGATATTTAAGCTGTAGGTAAAAAGTCAATTTTAAGCTCCACATTCAGAGAGATAAGAGATTAAATAAATGACAGGTCATTTTGATAAGACATCATACACCTTACCCAGTCTACCCTAGCTGTTATCTTTCCCCTCCCTCTCTCCCTGCCGTTTACCCTCTTCCCCCCTCCCAGGCTTTCATGCAGTTTCACTGATTCAGCATTGTCATCCCTCCCTCTCTCTCGCCTCTCCCTCTCAATAGTAATGTACAGGCTGTAGCGGCCTGTATGCTGCTATGCAGACTCTCACCGTCTCTCCAACCCTCTTGTCCACTGAACCTCTACTGTAGAATTATTGCAAGCAAGGGAAAATATTGATCAGCTCCCGCCTGAGACGGAAAAACCACAGAGCACTCTATGCCTCCTCTTCCTGCTCTGCTTAATGTAACCGTGAGAATGACGCCTGTTTGGTTACAAATGTCATTAAGTTTACGTAGACGCTCTAAAAGGTTGGGAGAAAGTCTGGTGTGTTACTTTAGGCAGTAGGGAGACCTCTTATCTGCTCCAGAAATAAGATACTGTGATGTGCCTGTAACCATGAGGTTGTCCAGAATAATGGGATCCCTGTTGAAGAAAAGAAACACAACTCAGTTTTACCTGTGTTCAAATACTATTGGCTGTTGTTGAGCTGAGATGATCTCGGACCAATGAGAAGACAAGAAATCGAAACCTCTTTATGTATCTTTATATGAGCTTCACTATAAAATCGTGTGCATTTGCCTTTACGAGGACGAGTTCTGCTCTTCCGTTCAGCTGACTGGATAAACTGATCATCTGCCTGCTACAGTGCATCTCGTCCAGTTTTTCCTCAACAGGACTATACTGTAATGCAGGCAAACAGGGTGTGTCCTCCATCTGATGAGATGCATTAGTCACTTCCTGTGGTCCTAACAGCTGTCAGTTCGGCCAGTCCGTAAGCCCCTCCCCAACCCTGGTCCCTGTTTCTCTCTGCCCCATGTATAGGATGGTAGGTTCCAGTCCGCCTTTCAGAAAACTGGCTAAAAATAAATATGCTGGCATGACACAGGCAGGAGAGGGGCAGTGTAGTGCGTATAGTGGAAGAAAGAGCTCTTGTCAGAGGAAAATGCAAGAGAACATGTTTCTCTATGAAAAGACCATGGATTTAAGCTTCCCAACATAAAACAGTCAGAATAGGATTTATGCGCACTGTACTATAACAGATCGAAGAAGCTCAAAGAAATTAGGAACATTGCTGAAAGTTTAGCACCGGTTCTCCGGTGTTTCATACGACGGCGTTTTAGGGCCACTGGTAAAGAGAAAAAAAACACTAAGATTTCGAGAATAAAGTCGGAATGTTAAGAGGATAATGTCATGAAGTTACGAGAATAATCTCATAATAGGCCCATTACGAGAATAAAGTCAGAAAGTTAGGAGAATAAAGTCGTAACGTTATGAGAATAATGTTTTATATGATGAGAAAATTGTCAGAACATAGCGGCCGAGTAAAGTTCTGACTTTATTCTCGTAAAGTTGACTTTATTCTCGTAAAGTTCTGACTTTATTCTCGTAAAGTTGACTTTATTCTCGTAAAGTTCTGACTTTATTCTCGTAAACTTATGACTTTATTCTCGTAATAGGCCTATTATGAGATTATTCTCGCAACATTACGACTTTATTCTTGAAATTTTTGTTTTTTCTTTTCTTTGCCCTAAAACGCCATCGTAGTTTCATGTTTTAAATACAATAAAATAAACTTCCTGAGGAAAGGTGAAAACAGTAGAACCAATGAAGAACCTTCTATTGCTAAACTCTGCAACTCTGTGATTGAGAAGGTCTGTTCACCAGTATCACAGGGCTCTAAAAACACCTGTGCATTATCCATCACTCAATTTTAGTCTTTGTCTGTACATATGTGTATGAATCTATAACAAAAAGAAAAAAAACTGTGGGAATAGAAACTAATAACAGCACAAGTTGTGTTTGCTTTTTATTGTTTCACTGTCAACATATCCCCATCGACGTTGCACAGTTTGTACTGAACAAGAGGACAGAAATGCCTACAGAATTGATTTGGCAAACAACCTTCAAATGTGTTATCCGATTAATAACAAAGAAAAATGTTGAAAATGCAACAAATAAAAGAAAGACCAGAGTATGAAAAGCAATTTGTTTGACATTAACAGCATTTGTTTATAACAATTTGTTCCTTTTTTTAAGACAAAATACTGAACAATGTCCTGTGTCGCCCCCGTACAATAAGTTTGGAAACTCCCTTTTTTGTCAAAATGAAGACTTTCCCCTTCCAATAATATGAGAGGAACCCAAAGACAAGAAAAACTACCTTACAATTATCAATACTATAATACGATTTTCTATACATTTATAAAATCATAGTTATTTGCAATGGTTTTAAATTCTTTGCTTCTTTATTCTTCATTTTTAAGTACACTTACAAACAAAATTATGAAACTCACGCACACAGCACAACAATTTTTGGTGTGGAAACATCCTTGCATATGTATAAACTTGTCTCAAATGTGTGTGTGCGCTGGGGTGTGTGACGTTATCGTTTTTTCCACCACTGCATTCATTTGTCCATGATTTCTATGCCCACTTGTTAGATTTACTCCCATCGTTTATTACATCGAGTACTTTTAACCCCCAGACTCTTTAAAACAACTTTTACTGCCATGTAACTGAAGTTACCATTCGGTTCACAGACAAAAAATAGTTACACATTATTCCTTAACTATGAAAAAGGGGTAATTTCTTTCATTGTTATTAGATAAAACTGCACTCGCCCAACTGAAACAACCTTTTTGCTACTGTGTCAATTTGTCTAAGGCGAAGAACCAACAAAGAAACAGGATGTCAAGGCCTTCATGCCACATCAGACAAGAATAGTCCAAAATTAAAAGTATAAATTGCACCGTCCTGACTCCATCAGCATAGACTATGTGGAATACAAGGCCTTGGTAAGGAAAACAACGTCTGAAAACTAAAAAAAAAGTGACTGAAGAGGGGCATGATTTCGTTTTTATAAAGATACTGCACTGTGGCAGCGTTGTAAAGTGAAGGAAGAGCAGATATGCAATCATACGCACGAGCACACGAGAACCCTCACACGATTACATTAAGAGAATAAATCAGTGAGAGATACAGAAGAAACCCTCTCCAACTTCTTGAAGGCCACCAATCAACATTTTAACGACGTTAATTATCTCACCTATGTATATACACTAATCAGGTTTCACCCCGTTTTTAGAGTTGTTTTAATTACCCAAAGCACAAAAGGCCGTGGATGAAGATAGGAACACTACGTTATCTCACAGGGTGCTATTGGCACACAATGGCAGAGGAGAGGCATCGATCGAACCTCTTCGGCTCTTGATCTGTTCCGGCGAAGAGATCAAAGAG
>CABFOS010076604.1:0-12332 GCA_900660315.1 Diretmoides pauciradiatus | reverse complement strand
AGCTGGCCGGCACGACCCAAAACTTTTAAGTACTTAAAAGTTTTGGGTCGTGCCGGCCAGCTGTAAATTTAGATCAGTCATCTCGAAAGTGTTTTAGAACTTGACTTGGGTTGGTTCCTTGTAGGGACTGATAAATGCTTCTCTGTTGTTATCTTCCTGCTTCTTTCTTTCAGTTCTCCTTGTTGGCGGCATAGTGGGGGTGGCCGGACAGTTCAGAGGCTGGCAGTTTGCTGCTTATGCAGTGTATCCTTTGCTTTCCAGATGTACAGTACACTTCTTTAACACTCTGTCACCCCCATGAAACATCAAGCTTCTGAGTAAAGTCTTTGAGCAAGTTGTATAGCTGAACAATTCGTTGCTGTAGCATATATCTGACAGTCCCGAGATACAATCTGTGTCGGTGAAGTATTAAGCTTAAAAGTACATACTTGATTTTGATGATTCAAATGTAGAGTAGGGGACACGTTGTAATATCTTTTTTTTTGAGCTACAACGGCAAAGCAAATGTACATTTATTTCAGTAGAACAGTATGCTAATTGGTATTAAGGTTGTTAAGCATCCATGGGAATCAAAAACAATTCTGTATTCTAATACAATTTTAGATGTATAACACACACACACACACACACACACACACACACACAAATTCTGTCTCAAATTTCCTCAGGGTAATGGTTGATGCTCAAACTTGACTTCATATTGTACCTTTATAAGGCCTTAAACTAATATATAAAGCCTAAAGGACGTCTACTTCCATTTAGATACAAGAGTCAAGACACCTTTTTTGACTTGATGCACCATTGTCTGCCCTCCTCCATCAGAGATTCATGTAAATTGATTCTTCTTAATAATTTTGTGCGGCTTTGATGCCCTGTCAGAGTTTATAAATGTGACATAACAGAGAAACCTGTAAGCTAACAGCCTTGACAGATACCCAGAGCTGCCGGGGTCTTTGTGTGTCTACTGGAGTACCCAAGAGGCAAGAGGAGCAAGGGCACGAGTGTGGAGAGGACGTAAGTGATACCATATGTCTTTATAATGTAACGTAAAAGACAATTTCTGTCATCACCATATGTTTCAAGACAATCTTCTATCATTGTTTCTTTCTCTGTTTTTTTCTCTCCAGAGGTCAATACTGTTTCACTGTGTGTGTGAAATCCTTTGGCCCACTGACCAGGAACTACTACGTCAGAGCATTTTTACATGCAGCGTGAGTTAATTATGTCCTGCAAATTTCTGTTGCTCGACAGCATTCTTAACATTCACCTAGTCTCTCCAACAGTAGACTAGCAGCTATCTGTTTTTGTCTTTTGTTCCCTGCAACATTCTCACTCATCTGCATTACCGTTACCCGCCTTCCATTGTTTCATTTCTCTCGCTCTCTCTCCTGCACAGAATCTGTGTTCCTGGGGGTTTCATGCTCGCTACTGTCCTTGGGTGTGTCTGCCTGGGCATTGCCAGCCTCATCTACCTAGGGGTAAGTTAGTAGTTAGAATATAACATTACACATTAGCAACAGTAAGTCAAATGTTAGCTAAGGGAGGTCATGAATCGACAGAAACAAGGAAATGACAACAAGGAAGTGTTCTGTTCTGTTCCCTGTAGTTATGAAATCTTACCAGTCAGAGGTGTGACTCAAGGTATTTTCAACTTTCTAGTTCATGCACCAACCAAGATCATAGGTTTCCCAGGACGAAGACTTTGTATGATTATGATTTAGGGCATAACTCTGAATCTACAAGATGATGACCACTGACAGTGTTCATTGATCATATCTTACTCATCACCCCTCAATAAGTTTGAATCACACCCAGTACCTTATCCAATAGGATATTTGCTATTTTGTTAAGACATGGACAACAAGGGCGTCTGGGTAGTGTAGGGGTAAAAGTCCTTGCCTACCACCGCAGAGACCCGGGGTTCGCGCCCCGGCAGCGGTACTTCCGGCTTGGTCATACAGACACAATTGGCCGTGTCTGTGGTTGGGAAGCCAGATAAGGGGATGTGTCCTGGGCGCTGCACTAAATGCCTCCTCTGGTCGGTCGGGGCGCCTGTTCAACAGGGAGGGGAGGGGCATAACATGTCCCTCCGTCGGGGGGAAAAAACAGCGAGGAGAGCTGAGCACTCGTCAGACAGCTCGTTTGTGGAGTATAGAGTCTCTTTTTGAAAAAAAAGACATGGACAACAATAATAATAGTGAGAATAACTGTGTTTGGGCAGAACAGCCAACCTTAACGCTTACTTGTGTTCCTTGTCATCTCTTTGCTTCCTAGGCGGCAATCCGAGGTGAACAGTGGGAGCCTATTCTTCCATGGAAGGAGACCCGAAAGCCAGTTGGAGAGAGCATCAAGAACCCTCCTCAAAATCCTCCCCCGAGACCCCCTGCAGAGATGCGCAGGAAACGGGTGGATGACCTAGAGGGAGCTGCCTATGTCAACCCCATCAGTGTCACGGCCAATGAGTATTAAGCGATAAAGTCGTCTGTATCTCTCTCCCTGCGCTGCCTGAGATCTCATGTGCCACCAAGTCCTTCAGAGAAATATGTTGCAAAAATGTAAATGATAACTTTCAGAGGATAGCTGGAAATGAAGATGAGTGTTGTAAATTATTGGTAGATAATATGATGTAGTGATGAGAGTACATTTTTGTAAAAAGGAAAGTTGTTCAGTTTTTTCACAGCTGCAGGTTATAAATGAAACTCAAGCCTCTATGTTACATCCGTGATGCACATGACAAGTTGGCTTGACTGTTGAATAATCGACCGCTGTGGAATGAGGGTTTAGGTGAGGTCAGTATTTTTGAGGACATAGTAACCAAAGTCAGACTTTGCTAATTGTGAATCCTGAAACCTTGGGAAATATGACTTTAACCACTGTAAGATGAACATGTTGTTAAACTATCTTAGCAGGTCATGAATTAGTTTTACATTGTATAGCGTACATACATGCACTGTGTTCTGTTGCTCTTGGTCTTGAAACTGTCTGATTATTTTTTTCTTAAAGCCTGATTACCATGCCGTAGGCTATATAAATGGCCAATCTGTTGCATGTTTACAAGGATTAAACTGATATGGTGATATTGGCCTTTTATTAAAAGTCGTATGATATAAAGTTAACGTTGTCTACCTTTTTGTATGAAAATAATTTCAACTCTCTGTTCAACACTATAATAGTGTATCTCTGCATTATAGTGTCACATGGTGGCCTGAATGCTGTTACAGGGGCTTTCCCACCTCGCCAAAAACAAAACTCTGGGGGAAACACACTGAATCTTTGTAACTTTTGGATTGTTTTGGCATGAAATAAACCAACATATCAAGCCATAATGTTTACCATTAAGTGACAAGGCATGTAGCCTCAACACCAAAATAAACCCCCTGTGCCCCTGAAACGCTGTTATCTGTTATTGATTTATCTGTAGACATGTCAGTGTCAGTGGCGTTTCTGGCTATTCTGGCTCCTTAGTCATATTTTTAATAGATGTCTGATCAGTGGTGTGTGTCCAAAATTATGGAAGGAGGGAAAGATTATTCCTCTTCCCAAGGACACAAAATCAACTTTCAGTAGTCCCAACAGTAGGCCTAGCAGCATTCTGCTTGGTCGCAGTAAATTATTAGAAAAGATTGTGTTTGAGCAGATTCAGGTTTATTTTTCAGCAAACGGTTTAACAACGATGTACCAACATGCACACAGAGTTTGTCATTCTACCTGCACTGCAATGACACAAATGTATAATAGCTGGCTTACAGCTATTGACAGGTCAACGCTTGTAGGTACAATATTGCTAGATTTCAGTGCCACCTTTGTGGTGATCGATCATGACCTTTTAGTTTGTAAACTTATTTGATATGTTTTTTAAACCCTCAGCTATTATGAGAAGTTATCTGTCATCTAGGTCAGAGAGTTTATTTTAATGGCACTCTATCAAGCAGTAGGAGTCTGGATTGTGGAGTCCCGCAAGGGAGTTGCCTTGGGCCCCTCCTGTTTTCTATATTTACTAATGATATGCACTTTGCAATTGGACAGGCTAACATGACCATGTATGCTGATTATTCTACCCTTTATTATGCTGCACCCACGTGTTTTAAGCTTAACCAGGTCCTGTCTAGTGAACTTAATATCATACATAACTAAAAACAAACAAACTCATAATTAACATATCAAAAACAGTTTGCATAATATTTGGTTCAAATAAAAAACTAGCACATGATCCTAAACTGGAACTTCAGATAGTCAACCTATACAACAAGTTAAGAAAACCAGGCTTCTGGGTCTGGCTTGACTGTTCGCTGTCTGATCACAACAACAAAATAGTCTCTAAGATGAGAAGAGCTGTTGCTACTACTAGAAAATGCCTCAACCCTCATTGTTGCGCCAAATTGTTTGTTCTTTCGTTCTTTGTCATTTGGATTATTGCTCGGGGGTGAGGTCATCGGCTTCAATAGGTGAAATCAGAAAGTTACAAGTAGCACAAAACAAGGCAGCTAGACTTGTTCTGGGCTGCTCCTCTCGGTCCTCCATCACCATCTCTCGTCATCATCTCACTCATAACAAATAAATAACTCTTAATGCCTGTGTTATTCAATTTATTTTTATAATCAGTAAAAATACAAATATATATATTTTTAAAGGGCGAGGGCGGGGGCCCCAATTGCCTCCCCCTGCAGGTGGTGCCCTAGGCATAGGTGGTTGCTCATGCCTTGAAACGCCCCTGGGGTGTGGGGTACTTTGTCGTATGTCTGGTTTTACAAGTTCCTTATGGAAGAGGAAACTAGTGGGGTAATTCACAACTTCCTTCTCTTGCAAACACATCGAGTTTCAATACATTGGATTTCCCTCTTTCTCATTCTCTGTCATGCTGCCCTCCATTGTTGTCTTATGATCGAAAAGGTTAACTTAATACATCTTAACTGTTGCTTGTTAGACAGGTTGTGCTTGTTGGTGACCTGGACAGACTATTCCTCGTTAGCCAAAGTTGACCTGCTCAGCAGAATAAAGGGGAGCAATATTGAGTTGGTGTGGAAACCAGAGGTACACTTCCTTATCTTAGTGTGAGCAACAGCAGCAATAATAACATGTAATAGTGCTTCTAGTTTTTAATGAGACCTTGGTGTGAGATTTTAATGTATCATAAAGTTCCAAGAAGATTTCCTGTGGTGCTTTATCACAATCAGATTAGTAGTCAGAGATTAAAATAAGATCTGACATGTATTCTCTAACTAGTTCTAGAGATCTTGACCATAAATGTTTTAAAGGATTGCCATTATTGTTAGAGCTGCTGTAGCTACTTAAGCTACTGCTGCCACCTCGTGATGGATGAAGGAACCACAAACTGTGTGAGTTATTAGAGAAAGGGCAGTGAATTAAATAAAAATAAATATTAAATTTGCGGGGTTCCACTTTCTCTAATAAAGTAATTGTGCCACTAATAATAATAATAATAATAAGAAGAAGAAGAAGAAGAAGAGGACAAGAAGAACAAGACAAGACGAAGGAGGAGGAGGAGGAGGAGGTGGAGGAGGAGGCAGTAGTTAAAAGTAGTTTGGGGTGGATGGTGGATGGGAGTTTATTGTGTGATAATGAATCATATAGTACTAATCCCTGAAATGGCTGCTTACATAGATCTGTACTTGCTTGGTACCCGCCTTAACCATGTTGAATTACAGTATCCAGAGTTTTTAGAAATATACTCAGATGGGTCTAAGTAGCCAAACAAGGAACTCACATGATCTACATTTGTTTGTCATTATTTTAGTTTATCAAAGAAACATGATTGGTTTTAGAATTTAGATTCGCTGCTCCAGAGCACAAGATGGCGCCAATGCACCTGATGACGGTTGTCAACCCACGTTAAAACTCAAGAAGAAGAAGAAGACTTTTCAGCCAATGAAAGTTACTCTCACTCGTTCGTGCGTGCGTGCGCAAAGTGTCAACATTGCTGTAGGCGCCGTCAGCTAACCGAGTATTATCACGTTAGCTACTAGCTAGCTAGCTAACTAACGTTAGCTGAATATTAATCGTAAATAGCGAAGTGTGTAGCCCATGACCCGAGACCATGTCGAGCCGGGCTCTGAGGAGGCTCAGGGGCAAACAGCGAGGCCAAGAGGCTCTGGACGCCGGGCAGCAGGGCGACGGGCAGCAGCAGGCTGAGGAGGCGGAGGACGAAGAGTTGGACGCTGCTAGTCTTCAGTCAAACAAGAACAGCAATAGAAAAGCAAAGAAGAACAAGGCTCAGAATAACCACAGCAACATTTATGAAATTGTAAGTTATGAAATTGTAACAACACATCACGTAATCTGTCGCTTACACGACGTTATTGCTTCTTTATAACAAGAGTGCGAGCTAGCTATGTGGTGTTAGCACGTTGCCTCGGCCACTCAGCCTCAGTCAGCCTCATCTCAGTAGGACGAGAAAGAGATCATGAGGATGAAGTTGGTTTGTATACAAATAACCACGACATAGGCAGTCACTTTACTTTTAGTTTATATGTTTTTCCACATAAGTGAACGTTAAGCCTCCAACACTATGCCAGTGTTGCTTAGAAGTGGAGTATTAATTCAGAGTTGACTGTTGCTTCAACTTTAGCATACAGTTATAACACTACACTATCTTACTGTGGAGGGATGATGGATCACTATTTTAGTGTTAGAAATCACCCACCCATACCATATGTAAAATATAGCCTGCACACGTGCATGGTTAACAAATATTTTTCATACTCTAATAATAATAATAATAATAATAATACTCTAGTATGAACAGTAACAACAAAACTGCACAGCATATGACCGGGCATAAAACATGGACTTGACCAACAGGGCTGCCCCGTTTGAAAACAGAATTAACTGATTTGAAAACATGACTGAGGTTTTTTTTTACTCTACTACAGTCATTCATAACAGCTGCCCATCATGCAACAAACCAGTTCAGCCTTGCCTCCAAGAGCAGTCAGCTCAGTTCACTAATACCATGAATATGCAATTTCTTTATGGCAGTGACTTATTGTTTGATATGACCTTATTGTTTGTTATGATTGTTTGGTTCTTGCAGTTTAACTTTCTATAATGGCTCTATTTCCATTCCAACTATGCAAGTGTAAACACAGAGTTTTACCAACTCTTGAATGCAACACTGATCATCACCACCAAAAATGTAATTACTAATTACTTTGCTGTGTAGCAATCTAAGATCCAGCTAAAATTGTTGCAGCTCTTTATCCAACAATATTTCTTACTATTGGCTGAAACGCATTTTTAACAGATATGTGATGCAGAGAATGAGGCAGAGAAATGTTCAGCTGGTGAAGATCCAGATAAGCCAGATGCGAATGATGATGTTGGCACGGAGAATAAGGACAACAGAGATACTGAGAAGATTGGCCCAAAGCAAGAGGAAACGTCTACAAAGGTAAAGAAAGTGAGAGAGTGAGGAGGATGTATGCCTGTGTTCCTTTAACTATATATTCTGTTCTATTCTAAATGTGAATATACATTTTCTTCTTTCTGTTTTTTATCAGTCTTTGTCTGGAGACAAAGTTAAAAGGAAGAAGAAAAAGAAGAAGAAAAAGACAACCTCAGAAGACACACAGGTAAAGTTATTGATTAGGGATTTTTAGATCTGTCTTGACAATACTGTACAGTATGTTTAAAATGACAATCCCAAGTATTTGGTTAGATATTGTGATCTATATTATTCATGATTATGAATAATGAATGTCTGTCAGTTTGCTTAGATAGCTACAGATGTTTGTTTCAACCTGCCAAACTTGGCCAAACTACTAGCCATATTACATTTTATGGTAACATTAGCTAAGTGCCATAGAACCATGATACCTGATCAGTATTGCATCCTTTACTTTGTTTAACAGTGAACTGATTGATGTTACATAACCACATAATGAAGTATGGAAAAATGACATACTTTGCGCTTATTCTTGCATATCGCATAGAAATTGCAGCCAATCTGCCAACCTAAGTTGTTACTTAATGACTCACCCTTAGCAGATCCATTACTAACCATCCAATGTTTAGGGCATATGTGGCATTTGTAAGAGGCTGGGTGCAAGAGGGAATGGAACAGAATAATACAAAAAGTGTGGGTGTTTCGTCTTCTTCAGAGTGATTAAGGCAACCCACTCACTGCTTATGTACTTGTGTGACTATATAGGATGTAAAACCGCATATACATCTGTAATATATACTTGTTGGTTATTTCATTTACCATATGTTTAATTTAAGATAACGTTAAGTTGGCAAACAGATGTCATATTGAGAAGCATGGATAAATAGGCCGGAAAATAAAATGACACTAAGGCCATGAGCATTAGGTACGAATGAACATACAGCAAAATTATGTAAGTATGTTCATGATGAAAAAACTGAGAAGAAGAAAATATTTAATTGCATTCCTGCTTTGGCAATTGAATCTTATTTTCTGGGTCTACGTGTACTTCTGTTGTGACATTGCAGAGAAACCTGTCTGTTAATTGGAAAGTAAAATTGTGATCTATGATTATACACAGTTGTCCAGCTGTACTTGGCAAACATCCTTAAAGTGTCCAAGTAAGCCAAGTAGCAAACGTTCAGAGAGTTAACAACCAAGGCTGTAAGATGTTACTTAGTGACGTTTTTGTACACACTGCAAAAAATTGCACCATTAACCACAACAATGATGTGTTGTTTCACTTAATATGCTCTTATTTTGTTAATTGGCTCCTCTGTTTGTTTTCAGGAGGATGTTGCAGATGATATCGATGCATTGCTGGAGACCCTAGAGCAATCCAATGGTCTGACCTTGCAGAATGAGGGTTGTGGGGGCTCAGACAGCAGGCCTGTCATATACGTGGAGCACAGGTGAGGAGCCTCACAGTTCTTCATCAGATAAGAGCACTGCATTTTTGTCTTCTAGTTTTTTTGTTTGTTTGTCTGTTCTGAATCATTTTTATTTCTAAACTGTGATGGACCAGCAAAAAGAAGGAAAAGCGCTGCCAGCTACCCTCTTTGGCTGAGCAGTACATTACTTCTAATACAGTGGAGAGTGTTGATTCCAATAGTAACAGTATGTACTGCTTTCTGCCATTTTTAAAAATTGAAATAAAAATCTGTCCATAATGCTTTGCTATTCTGAATTCGTGCAGACTGAAAACAAAAAAAAGTGAAAGGGGTAAGATGTTTCTATGCCACAGTCATTAGAGTAAGCCGGCTATTAGCTTAACTCGGCTATTCTAACGTTAATATGCGTTGATCCGAAACCAGTTTACTTGATTAACCAATTCTCTGTGCATGTAAATGTAGACACTGTTTCTATTTAAGTGGTTTGGTTCAACTTTCTCACTTCAGATCACTCACAGTATGGGTTAGTACCTACAATTCTAACATTTCCTGAGCATATAAATCATTAATAGATATCTGCAGTGCACCTGGCTACCTGCTACCTAACTAACATGGTACAGCTAACTTTCCAGAGTTACTAGCACAGAGTTACTTGCAGCATAGATGTTTGTTCAGGTATGGTGTGGAATCTGTGAGCGTGAGATGACTGTACCCTACTGGTTAGGGTTCGGTGGTATCCAATTTTCGATACATACTGTCCCCAAATTGTACTGCGGTATAAGGTATTACGGGCTAAAATACATATAACAAGTGGGGTACCAGATCCACGGGGAGAGCGGGGTACCAGAGGCACGAGGTGGGAGATGGTGTACCAGAGGCACCAGATGCATGAGGAAAAAGTCAGAAAAATGACTAAGTCCCAACTACCCCGCAAGGGAAAAGCAGTGAATTCCCCCTCCTGGGTACTTGTCGGTTTACATGGGTTTTCCAGACAGGTGCGGGCGCGATTTCAGAAACACATTGTACATGTAAACCTCCAGGAGGCGATCACCAAGCTCGTATCCGGCCCGCGATGGGTGCAGCTCGGCTGCGGGGCTAAGTCACTGACTGGTTTAAGTGCACTGCATTCACAACAGCCAGGTTAAGGTTGTGGCTGAAACAATTAAAGCACGGCCAATTCAGGGACTTGATTGCGGCAGAAATGGTGGCTGCATTGTCAGTGGTTATGGCCGAGAGTTTTATTCTCATCGAGATGCCAATGCTGAAGTGCCTCTCTGAGCGCAGAAGCAAGATTGTCCGCTGTATGGCTTTTAGCAAAATAAGTGGTCTGGAGGCATTTAGACTCAAGTTTCCACTCGAGTGTAATGGTGTGGACAGTCAAGGACATGTGTGGTGTCATGTTAATTGCCGACCACATCAGTTGTCAGTGAATAGCTGTCTGCCCCCGACAGCAGCACTTGAACCTCTTGTCTAACTTTATAATTCTGGAATGGCTGTTTTAGAAAAGTATTTACTTCCAGGCAGCTCGTACTGGGGGTCCATAGCTTTTAGCATGTCCTTAAACGTCTTTTTTTCCACCATGTGGAAAGCGACTGATTCTTTTGCATCAGTACGGGTTTTCCATCGCACACTATCCCCATTGTACTTTATGTTGCCTAACGAACCTATTATTGTTGGTTGCGTAGAAGTGGTGGGCGATGGTACTGCTTGGGAAGCAGCAGGGGTCTTCGAACTGGATACAGTATGTTCATCCTCGCAGCCATTAGCGCGTGATTGACTCTGAGATGGGTGTGTAAATTTGAAGTGTTTGCGTCTCTGGCTGTCGCCGTCTTCATGCAAATCTTGCACACAGCCATGTTGCAATCTGCTGGCTCTCCTTTTTCATTGGGTCTGAACCCAAAATGCTGCCAAATTGCAGCAGTTGCGTTCTTTTTAGTCAACTCGCTATCGTCCGCCATGTCCTTTGTTACTGTATGATCGCTTCTAGCAGCAGCAGAATTTAGCAGCAGCAGGTGATGTTACTAGACGGTAATGGCGGTATTGAAACAGATACCTTTGCTACGTTCAAATACCGCGGGATATCGCATTAGCGTATTACCGCCCAACCCTACTAGTTATTACTGGTGTGTTTTCCCATTTAGCCCTGCCTCTCCATGTGTATCCAATTTGCCACCCAGTTCGCATCAGCAAACTTTTCAAGATTGTGTTATTAAGGCGGACATGCACTGTGCATTCAACCTAAAACCTAATGTGTTTGCTTAATTGTATAATTTAGCTTCTCATGACCTTTTACCTTTGTTTATTCATTAGGAATCTGAATCCAGAGACAGAGCTGAAGAGATATTTTGGGGCTCGAGCTGTTCTTGGAGATCAAAGGTAAATGGGGCATTTTTTTTGTATGATTGTATGGATTGTAAGTATGTGCACATGTTTATACATTGTTTTTCGACAGACCTCGACAGAGACACAGACAGTTCCACCGTAGCACCTGGATGACCATTCCTAAAGAAACTTGGCCTCGCTTCAGCCGGCCAGGTAACCTCTGCTTTACATTTGAATTCTAGTTTGTTGTCTAGTTGTAGTTTGTACCATGTTAATTCAGGGTTTTCATTTTTAGCTGATGACTGACGTTTTTGCACCCAAGATGATAAGTGTCCTCTCTGAATCACATGAGCTGTACTCATTCCATACATATTGATCCTGTGTTTTTAGATCTATACCTCTATATAGGTGTGCTTTGTATCATTTAGTTAATGGGTGTGGCGCCCCACTGTCATCTCTCAGTAGTCTTTTCTCTGACAAATCACAATTTATTCATTCAGTGTCATTAAATTCATCTAGCTACTTCACGTTTTGATGAGTTTAACTTATATTCACCATTGCCATGTTGTGATGGAGGGGTTGCTTGCCACGCGCTGAGCTACCTTAATTAGCTCTTATTTAATTAATAAGTTAGTTGTTTTTTATGCATTTATTTCTATAAATAAATAATTACATCTGGCAAGTACACAAAAGGCTTTAGCACTTTTAGATGTGCTGCACTAAGACGACAGCACAACCATCTTATTAGCCTCAAACTACAGCAGCTCTAGATGTTCTTGGAGCCATCACAACATAAGCTATATTCAGCCTACACTGCGTCATAATAAAGACAGTCTAATCACATTATTAGTGCAGACTCAAAGACACCATTCATATATTGTTTAATCCCTCTGTTGACCTTGTTTTTCCCTCAAGTTTCCCTTTAAATAGCTTTAAAAGTAACAAAACAAGCCTCATCTTTACACAAAGTACATCCCAAATATGTACTGACAGATTTCAACTATTCATTCATAATATACTGAGTAACATATTTAGACCTAAGACCAGGGGTGGGCAATTAATTTTTAAAAGGGGCCACATAAGAAAACTAAGTTGTGTTGGAGGGCCAAACCAACAATAAATTGAACTTAATTCTGCTCAGTATTAATTTCCCCCATTGTAAAAAGCATTAAATTATA
>CABFOS010076584.1:8196-20437 GCA_900660315.1 Diretmoides pauciradiatus | reverse complement strand
GCACCTCAATCAATCAATCAATCAAATTTTATTTGTATAGCCCTTAATCACCATTACAGTCTCAAAGGGCTTCACAATGCCCAAAGTTTGACACAACACCCCCCAACCTTAGACCCTCAGCAAAGAACAAGGAAAAACTCCCACAAAACAAAGTGAAAGAAACCTTGGGAGGGACGACTAAGCGAGGGATCCCCCTACCAGGACGGCTGGGCGGGCAATAGATGCCGAGTTTGGGCAACCGTACACAGAGTTCATACACAGTTTATTTGGGTGGGATATCAAGAACTGATGTGGGGCTTCATAGCAAGCAGTTCAGTAGGCGTCGTCTCGGGAGTGGGGAGTGGACCACGTAAACACCAACACTGCCGGGCTGGATCCTGAGGGTGGGGAACCACCTGTTCCAACTTGGTCAATATGGTAACCAAATATATATTTTGTTATCATTTCAGTACAGAGGATGTCCCATTTGAAGCTGTATGTGTATACCTGTGCGTGTGTAGCCCAATATTCCTAAATATAGCAAAGCTAAATTCAGCAGCCGCCATCTGAAGGGATCTAGAGGAAGAACAGGCCAGTCAGTCTTTTTTAGAACGCCGTTATCCTGAGATGAGATTGTCATGAATTATTAAAATAGATGAGACTCCATACCCACCTGTCCCACTCCACTGGTTGTGAGAGATATTCTCTTGTGTGCGCCTATTATGTTCAGTGTTGGTGGTGTAGTTGAGGAGAAGTGTGTTTCCAATTTCTGTAATAACATTATAGTTACCAATCAAAAAGTCCTTACTTTTGTTATCACTCTCTCTAAATATCGAGGTTGAATTACCCAGAAACAACTTCACAATTATTAGAATTAGTCGTTGCCTTCTCACACAACGCTACTGTAACTCAGATGACAAATGGCAGAAACATGTTACTTTCTGTGTATTCTCACTACTTTGATTGTATGGATGAATATTGGATATCAGCTATTTAGTTACCCTGATCATTCACATAGAAGCGTAAAAGATGGTTCTGAAGGTCAAAGAGGATGCAGTCAAGTTGTGTATCAAATTATTGTTCTCAGGGATCAATAGGTAAAGTAATAAAATGACCAACAAGTTTTGAGTAATATATTACGTCTTTGGTAATGAGTCCGAAGCTGATCATGTGCTACCTAACCTAGAAAGTGATGATTATTGCTTGGATGAATGTGACTCCACATGTGCCAAGAAAAGCCTGTTTCCAGGGAAACAATCACATTTACCACTTGAAGTAAATGAATCAGGATAGTGGTGTATTTTACGTGCATCTTTAGAGTAGAACTAGTCAGAATTGTTTTATTTTTGTCCATGTTAAAGCGAGGCAAAGCAGAGGGTTTGGAAAGCCGGTGTTGTTTACCTTCTGCAAGTCCTACTTTAAGCCCACTTTGGAATAACCCTCATGCTTTATGTCCGAACATTGGGCCCGAAGCAGCAATTTGTTTTGAATAAAGCGTTTGAACAGATAATGGTTATTCTGAGCACAGGGAAGGAAAGTGTTTTCTGATGACACAGTTTTCCCTTCCAGCCTTAACAGAGAGTTCACCACTGATTCATCAAACCAACGAGGCCAACGACTAAGGTAGTTACTCTGGCAGATGCCTTTCAAATATTTGCAGTCTTTTAACACTGGGAGTCTAAAGCAGACAAGCTGTCGACTAAAAAGGGGGCAAATATAACCATTTATATTTGTCTATATTGTGTGATTTTGAAAATCTTACATCATTGGTTGGTACAGAAATTGTCAGAGATTTTTTCAATCTGGCCTTTCTAGTGTGAACAGGCAAACACTGTCAAGTCACTCCACCATCTTATGAATTTCTATAGATTTAGCAGCAGGTGAGTAAGTGTTAAATAACTTGGCATCAATCGCCAAGTTGCCATCATCCATTACCCTGGAGAATGAGTAGTAAAATGTAAGTTTCATCTTCTGCACCAGAACACAAACTTTTGCAGCATACAAGAGAGAGAACAAGAAGAACACTGGTTTCCAAGGTGACATTGTCTGTTACTACAGTGCAAATGTAGGTTGAACAGGCGCACCACCTTGAGATGGCTTCGGTTTCTCCTGATGAGTTTCACGCTGCAGTATATCACCTCAAATCATCAAGACACCGCTAACTCCTTATCTACACGATTGTGATTTTTGTAACTGGCAAATGAGTCCTGTAAATTCTTCCTTGTGGTTTATCTGCTACTCAGGTGTTTCAAATTGAAGCCTGCGTCTTTTAATCTGTGGTATCATCAGCACTCTCTTAGGAAGAATAGAAGATCATTTTAATCAGGAAAGTCTAATGCTTCTTAGGAAAGGTATATTCAGCAAAATAGGAAGAGATGATCCCTGGCGCACACAGATCTTTCATGCTGTTCTCTAGTTTCAATCTTGAATGTAGAATCCCCGGGTCCAAGAACATTATCTATGTATGTACAAATGGAAAGAGAATTCAGATTTGCATCAGCCTGAGAACCAAAGCGCTGTCAATCTACTTGTCATATGTTCCGCTCTTACACTGACACTCTTCTTCTGCTACTGAATCATTAATTGCGAGGTTTCTTCTGATATGCTGTAGGGTCAAAGTAATTGCAGATAGCTTCCAGTTTCTTTGCTTCTTCTTCCTGCTCTCAAGATTGAGGTCTTTCAGATTACATGATCCAAGAGCTCATAATTTGTCCAGGCTGCTTAGCTGCTGAGATCCTAGTTTTAATTAAGGACTTTTGTCTGGGGAAGCCAACACCAATGTTAATGAAAGGGACAGGCAGAGGGAGAACTTGTGAGCGATATAAATAGCAGCTTTTGTAGGCTAGGACTCCCTGGCGGGTTAGAGCCAAACTCATAGCGCATCACGCCCGATGATTAGCATAGACATGCTCCCATGGCTGCGTATGCACAGTGGTGTACTATGCACTGTGGGATATACTTTTTTTCTTTCTTTTTTTAAAATAAAGGCACAGATACAAGGCTGCACAAAAAAAACTTACTGTGATTTGCAAGTACACACACTCATATATAGGGAAAATTAGGCCACAGTGACAAGACAGAAGGTACAGTGGATTTCTTACTCAGGTAAAAAAAAATCCCCTGTAAAACCCTGTAATATTCTTGATAAACAGTGATGTACTTTGCATTTCTGGCTCCGTGTTGTTTGGTGGTTTTCTTATAACTTTTTGGTGGTTTTCTTATAACGTAGACAATGTGACATCATGTGTATAGATATGTGTATAGATATGTGTATAGATATCCCCAGTGCAACAGGGTCATCGACGATAAACATCAGGTTTTGGTGTCCCATCAGAATAAAACAACAAGGGATTCTTTCTAGACCCGTTGTGCACCAGAATTCAACAGTCATACAGGGAGAAATCCATCATAGAGTTACCAATCCCTCCGCCGACAGTAGCCTCAATAGACCAGAATGCAATGCAGCCAAAGCACATGTTGTGTTTTGGAGCACAGCCATGATCATAAACATGCCTGAATGTTCACTAACTAGTTTGCTAGCCAGCCCATATGCCATACCATTTATTGAAAGCAACAAGTTAATACCACTTCTTTGAGGGTTGTTGAAAGGCATTCTGGGAATTGTAGGAAATCACTAAATGAAGTAGCCATAGAGACAGATTGAGGGAACGTGTGTACAACACAACTTGATCAAGTAAATCCTGGAATGCACTGAAAATCACAGAATTTAGAAAGAGAGCGACAGCAGGCTGTGCTTCACTGTTTACTCAACAGTTGAAGTCGGAGTGACTGTTGGGACATTATGCCAGAGGTTATACACTGCATAGGCTACTGCTATTTAAACTGTATACCAATGCTGTTTATGTACTGATGATGAGTTTAAGTCCTTCAGCCTGACAGGACGGGGGACATGGGGATTTGGTAAGGTAAATAGCTCGTCACAATTCTGAAGGTGTTGCTCCTGGCGTTGCGGGAAACACAATTGCTCAAGGTCGGTCCATTCAACGGCAAAGTCAGTCCCCACAATGATGGATTTTTATCAACAACTTAAACAACAGCTTTGTTTCTGAAGACGTGAGTGAACATGCAAAACCAAAGATGAGAACTCCACTTCAGACAAACTTTTCTCATAAGCAACTTGTAGAGATACACATGGCCTTTCCCCTAATACAGCAGTTCTCTATACCCTGCATATACCCTATATGCATATACAGTATATGTGTATAAAGCTTTTGCCTTGTGTCTACCTTCGAAAACTAAGTGCCTTCGGTTTACAATGAAAACCATTCAACCTTCAACCATTGATTGCCTTTCTTCTGAAGAAATGCGGTTTCTTCACAATGTCTGTATCAGCCTGTATAAGCATGATTAAATGGGCCATTTCCTGAAGTACATAGTGTACAGTAAATATCACAGAGAGTTCATCAAGTCCCATTGCTGTCAGACTGAAGTATCCACTCTTTTTTCTTTTCTTTCTTTTTTTTGTAAAAGATCTTAAGGTTTCTAAAAGAGTGATTTATGAAATCAGTCAACGTGCTGCTTGCAGAATTCTTTGCAGCAATTAAACTGCGAAGAAAGCAAATTGCCATCTCAAAGCAAATATGTTCTCAGTGATGTTTGTTGAGGAAAGACTTTGGCCTTCCCCTTTTAGAAAGCTTTGATGGAATAATTGTGACTCTCCTAAGTTATCACTGCAGTAATGCAATCAAAGGATTCTTACATCCCATTTTGTTTAATAATGTTTGGCTGTACTTTAGGTGGCTTTTGAAATTCTGATTGAGATGTTGGCTTTGACAGAAATGGCTTCATCTTCTGCTTGACAAAATAATAACATTTAATTGGTACTGTAGAAGAATTTTTAGAACATTAAATGTGGCAGTAAATCACGAATATGTAGATTTGAACCTACATTAAAAAAATGTTTCATCATGGAGCTAGGGTAAGTTTTAGCAGTGCTCCAAGGATGCATTTGGGAGCTCACAATGTGTGGCATACTTCAGAGCTGTTATTCCACCTACTGTGGCATATATCTGGCAACCCAGCAGTGTAAGAGAGCCTTTGGTGCATATCTGGCAACCCAGTAATGCTTGAGATCTGAGACGGAGTTGGCAATCTGGTAACCTTTTGAGATTTGAGTTAGAGTTGGCAGCCCTCTAACACTGGGGATTTGTGACACATATCTGACAACCCCAGTAACCTGCTCCACATGGCGCATCTTGATCTGGCACCCCAACAGCTTCAGGAACCCGAGGGAACAGACTGGCACGGAGGCTGGAACTGGCGACCCACCAAGATTAGCCAATCGATGCCCTCACGTGTTTTCTCTACCCAGGGCAGCTCTCACAATGTCACCTCCATTTACTGGATCTCTCTCTGGACAAGAACCTTTGTTCCTCATATAATCAAGACTAATATTGATGATTAATAATTGTGGTCACAGTATCTGGCAAAATAATCAGGATTATAATTTCAGCCGTAATCATAGAGCCCTACATCATTGCATGTGCCCTTTGTTTTCACCAAGGGCTCAACAAAATGAAAAATTAAACTGTGCATAATTATCTAAATGAGTTTGGTAGGACTCTTAATTGTGTTGAGTTAAGAAGGTCAGATGTGTTTGATCACTCGTGGCGGGGTCGAAATGCCACTTATTCTACAACAATGGAACCGTGTGACTATAGGTGGAATTGCAAGAATAACGAGACTGCTGACTTGTTCATTTTTTCCCCATTCCATTGTTTTGCAGTATTATGGAAGATAAAACTGTTCAGTATGCAAACCAGGCGATGCAGCATAAAGCAGTGTGAAGTGTTGGAGCGTGCATGCAGTTATCACCATTATTTGCAGTGCAGATTTAATGCCGTATAGATTGCACTCACTCGCAATTTTATATAACTGCTTTCAAAGTCAACATAATGTTGAACCTTGATCCCCTTTACACATATACAGTACAACATCGCGCATTACTGAGTTGGATTTCAAGTCTCATGCCTTTGCTCAGCAATGTGTCGTGTAGTGGATCAGTCCTGCCCTTGACGTGACCCCCACCACCACATTAAGACGCCCCCAGGGAGGCTCTGCTCTTCTTTTTGTCCTGGGGGGAGATGCTGTGGTGCTTAGGGAATTCTGTATGCTTGCACTGTATTGCACTTTGCACTGAAGTGTGGTGGGGGTTACTGTATATGCCTGGGAGTATGTTCCTCTGGCTGACAAAAACTTTCACATACATACGCATACATACATGCACACATACACCACAATCCCCATCTTTACAGAGGCAGACCTAAAAGAGCTCATTCAGCAGCCCAGTGCAGCAGATATACATGTATAGCCCTTTCTGATGGTGTTGAAAAATAGCTGTCTGTGTTCCCGTTTACCCCTTTGCTCCAGACCCTGTGGCTGTGTGTTGCAGTGTACCATTTAAAGGCTTAATAAAAGCTTCACAACAGAGTTCATTACATAAACCGACGTACGCGCCTCCCCACCTCAAAATGTGCCATGTGTGCATCACTGCCCTTGTTCGCAGTTTGCCTCCGAGTGTGTGAATCTCAGGACTGCAGCCCTGCAATGCTTGGTGATGCGAGGCCAAAGCGAGAGCAATAGTGCTATGTAGGCATGTGGGGCAGGTGATGGGGAGAGGAGAGGCTGTAGCAATGCTGCTGTGAGGTAATCCTTACTGCTGCGCCAATAAAACCCTGTCCAAGCTCCGGCCACTGCCACAGCAAACAAAGACTTCTGGGTACTCTCTGTCCCTGCAATGACCAGCTCAAAGAGAAGGCAAGATTTCTTGCGTTTGAGGGATGAAAACCCAATTTATTTATTTTGTTTGTTTGTGTCTGTGTCACATCTTTGAGCACTTAGCTTTGTTTCCAATGAGATTGGGTTTGTATTAGACAGTAGATCAAATATTGGTGCGGCCTAAATGTCTAAACTGTAATATCATAGGAGACATGAATTCCTGCATGCATGAGCTCAAGGATAGCCAGCAACTAAATGCAGGGAGGCTCTCTCCATGTTGGTCATTAGATGGCCAATACCTGACCCCTGGGGCTTTGCCTTGCTTGTGTGCAGAAATATTCATCTTAACATCGTATTGAGTCTTAAAGTCTTATGCTTCTGTAAACAAGTGCAAAACAATTCCACTTCCAATGCAAATCAACCTTGAATCATGCTTCACTGAAACTTGGAATCTGTCTTCTTCTACCTTGTTTCATCTGCATAATAACCCAAACTGCACTGTTGCCAAGTGGGATTACCTCATCCCCATTGGCAGAAGTGAAAACACTTCTCATATCATGAGCTATATAAGATTTTAAGCTATGTTATGATGAAGACTGTTTGTTGCAGTATGCAAAGGAGCTAACAGAGACCGGTGAACCATGAGATGCCATTTACAAGCCAGAGAGCTGTTGTGTCTCGCGGCGCATGAGCTTTGTGTCATAGCGTGATGAAGGCTGCTTGCGATGGGACATTGGGGCCGAAACCCAGGCAAGCGGGCAAAGCACACATCTGGCCATTCCGCCCCCAAGGAGCTCGGGGACATTTGCCGGCCACGGGGACAGTGTTCTCTATTGGTGCATCCCACCCCACACTACAACACAGCACAAGACAGTACCCTCAGTTTGGAGTGGGTATGTGTGTGTGTAGCTTTCTTACATCTCCCCCCAATTGCAATCAACTCTCTCTGGCACTCACAATCAAAACTCCTAAGCCAAGAACGTGCCTCATTAAAGGTTCCTCAAAAACATCATTTCAGATTCACAACATGCCAAACTATTATCATCTATTATCATTACCTCCTACAGGAAACCAATCACAGACGTTTATTGCTGTAATAAGAAAATTGATCGCTCGGTTGCATCTTAATCCCAATTCATAGTCAAGACGGAAGATACACGGACCAGACTCCGCTTTGGTCGTGCGGACCAAAAGGGGACCTAAGCGTGTACATGTCCGTGCAAAGGGCAGTTATTGTGACTGTGCGTGCTCGCGTTCGCGTACCAGCGGTATCAGATGTGTGGGTAATGTTGCCTTGTGGAGTTGGTACGACTGAACTTTGAAAGGCAAATGACTGCGGACTGTCTAGTATGTGTCGACTATGTGAGTGCCTTTAGAACTTCCCCCCACATGCGCAGTCAGCGCAGGGTGGGGTTGCACATTTATAGTTTGTGGGGTGTTTGTGTTGCTTTCCCCCGCGGCCCCGCAGGTCTATCCTTATCTCAGCACCTCTGCCTGCCCGCCAGCAGACAACATTATCATTCCATGCTGTCTGGGTTTGTGTTAATGCATGATTTCTGCCTGACTAGACGCCCCCACCCCCACTTCCTCCTGCTGTACTGCATTGGATTCAACAAGGGCACGATTATGAGTTCTGTCTGTTCTGTTCATGTTCTGAATTTTCCAGTCACATGAACTTTATTCGCACAATACAATTGTTAATGTGCAACAGGGAGCGTTGTTTTGATCAGTGTGTGTGTGTTCTGAACGCTGTTTTATGAATGCAGGCTGACTCGCAGGTGGTCCCTTCCATGCCACAGACCTTTTGTAAAATGCCAGAGATTCCCAACGCCAGGCCTCCACTAATTCATTTTGAACAGCGCCAGAGGCCATTTGACTTTCAGTGTTTACAGTACTATACCTGCAGAGAGAGAGAGAGAGGAGAGAGAGAGAGAGGGAGGGAGAGAAGGGGGGGAGGGAATGTGTGTGTGTCCTTTGAGGATGTGTATCAGCATGTCTTCTCTTGTTAACGTCACTGTCAATCCAGCGCCTACATACTTTTTTCTCCATGTGAATATGTGATTAAATATACATTTTCCCTGTTGTTGTTTTCTATAGAGTATCTGTATGACATAACAGCTGATATCGTAGTACAGTATATGGTGCGGGGATGGTAGTGTAGGGATATATGATCCGCGTTTGAACCGGTCTCATCAAGAGCCTCAGATGCAATCTGGCCGGCGGGATACTCACTCGAGTCCATATAATTCATGTAAGAAACCTTGTGAAATGCTGCCGAGCCAAGTGCCCCGCAAAGGGTCCACAGGGGGGAGAGGCCTGGAGGAGGGAGATAATGCTGTTGGCTCTGAGGTGGCTTAGATGACGGACTAAGACAAGACCAAGCTTTGTGTTTATCGAACCGCTTTAATGATGACCTTACAGGGCCCAGCCCCCTACAGCATCAGTTATGAGCCAGTGCAGTCCTGTATAGCTCAACAGGTAAAGCAGCAGCAGCAGCAGCAGGTAGGCAGTGTTAGTACGGTTAGTAGTGGTTTCCATCTGGGGCCGCCCATGCAAAGCGTACTCCGAGCGCCATATGTGCACGCTCAGATAATGTCAGTTCAAATCTCTCCTCTGTCCAAAGTGCTGAGAGAGTCATTGTTAATTCATGCTATTTGATATTTACAAGCCATCTAACTTTAATGGCGTGCCCTAGGCTACGTAGCTGGCTGCGACTCGCAGTGTTTTATGGTCGACCGTAAATTGCCGTTGGGGACGATGATCCACCTTGATGAGGTTTGAAGTGCGATTAGCTAATGTAATGTTCTCAATTGCGCTGTCACAGAGTAGTAAATGTTAATGGCTGAGTCTTAATATTCATACCTGAGAAACAAATGGCCCCTTGGGATCTATTGAGAAATGTTATAGAACTGTATAAGTGAAAGAGCAGGTTTATCAGTGGCTTACAGTATAACTGATTGTATCCAGAAGTGTTGGCGTATGATCACGGGAAGTGGTCTGTGATGATGCTGATCTATCAAGAAATCCCACTATCCCCTATTTCCACTCTTATCTTCTTTATCAGTGATGCATCTTTATCCCGCTTTACCTTAATTTCACAGATTATTCAGTTGAATCTTTGGTTTCAGGGCCTCTTCCCTGCCAAGGGTCTGCAATAAGTGAATGCGGGGTTCGGGTCGGTGGCCCAGAACTTACGGGTGAGATGGGTCTGGGTCACGAAGAAGGAGAAGAGGAGAAAAAGGTCAAGGGTCACAGAGAGTACAGATCACTTCTTTGGTGTCTGCTGCATTACACCACCAAACTGATGGAAAGAAAGGGAGGGAGTTACCGCTCGCTGCCTACGCTCTGATATGTCGCTCGCTCTTTGTATGCTAGTGTCTATGTTTTCCTTCGTAGTCCCGCCAAACAGCACGCTTCACACTTGGCGGTTGTCAGTGATCTGTGTCTCCGCCCTTTGCCGAGACTCCTATGATGAAGCGTTGTTTTTTCCTAATCGTACCAATCTTTTTCACATCATTGATTGCTGAACCTCAGAGTGCACAGAGAGTGTTTTGTTTCGCAGTCGACGTTATCTCTGTGGACACAGGGATTGAATCATCAGTGCGCCGAGGTCCACTCCTCTCCCTGCTGTAATCTGTTCAATCCCACCACTTGTGTGATGAATTTTTCCAAACGTGGCGTCTCGCCGGCGCCAAACGGCCCCGTTGCCTCGTTATCAGCCTAACCAAAATTGCCGCGATTATCTGGCAACTGGACTCTGATTCTGAATGTCCGAATCGAAGCCCGGGCTGCACGCGCTTCATCTCGGCGCTCTTTGCTCATCTGTCATCTGTCATCGCAGCGCTTGTTTGACAGTGTAGCAGTCATCAATTCCCAATGCATTTTTCTGGAACAGATTTATCTCAATTCAGGCTGCTGCTGTAGAAAAGCGTGGTGCTACCTCATGGTAAAGCTCCTGAATAAATGTAAAGGAACACTAATCCCAGTGCCAGTGCCAGTGCAGGACAGCTGGTTTAGGGTAAGTGGACACTGAGATGTCGGCCATGAGAATCATCCACTCCCGCCATTCAAGGTGAATGGCAGTCCCAGCACATCGACCAGGATTAGCATGCTGCTGCGGTGTCTCTGAGAAAGCCACAGGCTAACACCATTTGTCCCCTTTGGTGTGTTTTGCTCTCCGTGGGTAATAGATGATGAATGGCCTGACATTTCCAGCCATGCCTATTTGGGCGTTTCACAGCAATGTGCAGCTATGTTACTGCCTGGATGCCGGACGTTATTGAGTCCAAATGAGAAGCGTGTGACAGAACATTACATGTGCAAAACAGGAAGTAGCTTTTCTCGCCGGGTAATACAGTTTTCTCCCCCATCCCTGACCTTTTTAATATGGGCACAGCATCACCGTGCATTTGCAACGGCATCAATCTATCACTGTAACATGCACCGCTCCCGTGTATCACGCGCAGATAGTATAGATACAGGATGTGTCGAGCAAGAGCAAACCTATTGGAGTAGGGATGTCTTATGGATAAGTTGTTTCACAGCCTCGCTCTCATTTCCCAGATGAAAGCCAAATCATCCATCTTGAAAGGAGGCTCGTGGATTCTCTACCTTGACCTTGCCCGCCACAAAGACAAATCCTTACACACACACATGCACACACACACGCAAAGATTCCAGGTTCCTAACGTATAAGAGGAGCCTGCTTCTCCTCTGCAGTGCTGACAGCCTGTGTTGTTCCCTATCTACAGTACAGCTAATGGCTTCCCCTATAGTTTATATGCCTAAGAGACTGGGAGACTGTATATTTGTTGTCAGATTCAAGCTTCAGTCCTACAAACAATTCTTAGAGGCAGAAATCATCTCATTGGTTGAGTTAAGCCTCAGTCGGCGGAGCCAAAGAACCACAGTTTTTTCTTAGCTAACTGGCAAACCTGAATAGCACAAAGGAAAAAAAATAAATAGCCCCTACATATTGCTCAAGCCCACATAAATAGCCCATGGCCTCGGTTAACTCAACCCATAAAATTAGCTCTGCTTCCAACACATGTTTATATATATCTAAAACTGCAATATGAGTTTAGACAGAGAAATGGAAACATTGAGGTGGAAGACATTTCCCTAACTCATGAATCACTGCTGCTTGTTTCTAGTGAGAATAACCCCTTGCACCTCCTGGTGATGCTGGCTATTCTTGCTTCAGCCGGCATACTGTACTTCCACTTGCCTAATCCTACACAGAGATCAATAACTTGGATTTGGGAGTTTAGAGGTTGGAGGCTGCGGCTGACGGCGGGAGTGTAGTCTGTGGGCGCGGGGTTCGAACAGATCAAAATTAGTTATGGGGGCAGTAAATCACCAGGCTGTAATTTCCACTATCGGATTTATGACTTGGCCCCAAGAGGCCTCTACAGTAGAGAGACAACCCCTCTTAGCTCGCCAACTAAAGGTCATTGTAAATCCCCTCACACACACACACGCACTCTCTCTCTCTCTCTCTCTCTCTCTGTGCCCACTCCCTCTG
>CABFOS010076579.1:0-10529 GCA_900660315.1 Diretmoides pauciradiatus | reverse complement strand
ATAGCCAACTTTGAGCCATTGCTGTGGCTCTGTTTTATGTTTGAATGTTCTGAAATTTTGTAGATGTGTTGCCTATGACTAGATCTGTTAGTGTATTAAGTTTCAAGTTTATTGCGCAATTTTGACGCGCGTTGTGCACGTGCAAAGTTCCAAAAATAGCCAACTTTGAGCCATTGCTGTGGCTCTGTTTTATGTTTGAATGTTCTGAAATTTTGTAGATGTGTTGCCTATGACTAGATCTGTTAGTGTATTAAGTTTCAAGTTTAATTGCGCAAACTTTCCGCGCGTTGTGCACGTGCAAAGTTTTCTGTAAATTAAAATGTGTAAACTTTGAGCTATCACTGTGGGCTCATTTTCACTTCAATCTTCACGAAATTTTGTAGACTTGTTGTTAACAAGTTAGTACCTCCTCCTGTGACGTTAAACCCCCTTTGGTGACAATATCCCCCCTCCTGTGACCACTGTCTGGGCGCATTCCACCCGTCCGAGGGACGTTTGGTGGTGGTGGTGGTGATACATACATACATACATACATACATACATACATACATACATACATACATACATACATACATACATACATACATACATACATACATACATACATACATACATACATACATACATACATACATACATACATACATACATACATACATACATACATACATACATATACTGTGTGTGTGTGTGTGTACAGTATACAGTATGTACATATAAATACAAGATTGCTTTAGATTTAAGCAGAATTAGATGTAACTCCTGTATAATATTTTCTATGCTGATGCTGTACCTTTAAAATTCATAACTATCTGGCTAATACATTTCATCTATTGCATGAATTGGTGTAACTAGAACGCTGGATCAACAGTTTCAGGCGTAAGGATCAACAGTTTCAGGCGTAAGGATCAACAGTTTCAGGCAGAGCGTCTGACGCCAGAAAGATGATTCCATCACAGTAAATGGCTTATTCCACTTTAGCCAGCATATTCACCTTAACGTTATCACTACCAGCAACTGGAATGACATTTTTGCATATACTGGTAATAATCAAGCTTTGAGCTTAGGGCGGAGCTGGGTCTGTTTGTGTAACGGCCCTTTGCCGCAGGACTGGGGCAGTCGTGTGTGGATGACTAGATGAGTCTGTCCATGATAGCGGCCTTGGAGAGGGTCCTTTTATAAACGGCATTGGGTGGCTAGAATATTGGCTACAAGCTTCAAGATGAGATTTCAACCCCCCACCCACCAACCCCAGTAAGAGTGCAGGTGATGGATTGCTATACCTTCCAGGTTTGAGCTTGGCAACGCCCCAATATTCCTGCAGAATGAAGTGACAGGCAATATATAACACATCAGTTAAGGCTGACTGCACCGATGAAACTTTTTTTCCCTCTCTCTCTGGGCCTGGAGATCGGCCCTGCATCTTTAGCTGGCTCTCAAAGCCATCCTCGCTTTACTTCGACGAAACATGCTCTTTTCTTGCTCTTCCTCTCTTCCCCTTTCCTATGTCTTCCTCTGTCATTTACCCGCATACAGTCATTTTATTTTAAGATCATTAGTTGGTAGTTTTGTGGTGTTGGTTTTGTTCAGCGACCTAATGCAGTGCAGCCTGTTTTGGGGGGAAAGCAACACTAAACCGGTGACGTGAGCTTGAACGCAAATTTCAGCTGCAGTGGAGGCGTGTGAAATGGGTTTGTAATTATTATTTCTAAAAAGCCAGCGTGCAGACAACTAAAGTGGTGTCGGCAGGAGTTGGCATGTGCATGTGTGTGCGCGTGTCGAGAGAGAGAGTGATATTTATTTATATATTTTGTTACCAGCCTGTCAAAGCTGCATCCAGAGGATTGCAGTTGTGAAAAGTGGCCTGGTTCCCAGTCTGTAAGTTAATAAATAATGGGTGTGTCAGGGTAATGTATGGGTCGTGCGCTATAATGAGCATTCTGAAACACATCATCACACTCCCCAGACTGCTATCCAACCTGCCCAGTGCCACTGTCTCCCTCAAAGATTCCTCCCTTCCTTCTCTTTCTCTCTTCCCCATCTCTCCCCCTGGCGTGCTTCTGATTTTTCAGGCACTACACTTTTTTTTTTCAGGCCACTTTTTCATCTCTTGCACAGATTCTTTTTTCTCTCTCTCTCAGAGCATGAGAAGATTCTTGAAAATTCCTAGACAGAAAAGAGAGGGGGAGACAGGGGGGTTTGCAGTTCACAGAAATTGTCTGCCTTAATTATGGTCAATTAAAAGTTTTATGATTGTGTGCGTGCGTGTGTGTCCGTGTGTGTGTGTGTGTCATTTGGTGGGTGGGAGAGAACTCTGTGACAAGGCTGGCTGGGAGGGTAGAGCTGAGGGTTAGTGCCAGACATGTCTCAAGAGAAACCGGGGCACATTTGCAATCACCCCGAGTTCAAAAGGGTAATTTATTCACAGTCTGTGGTTAAAGCAGGGCTGCTCTGAATGCCAGTGGGATTGTGCTGGGAAGCAGAGTAGTAGAGGCACATTATTTTCATCCCCCCCCTCAATCTTGCTTTCCCCCCTCATCGTTCTCCTCGTTGTTGTTGTTTCCGCAAGCCCTGCGTGGCGTCTTTTAACACACGCCGGCGAGCATATTTCACTTTTACACTCATCCGCATTGATGTCCCAGCACTGATTGAATTTTGAGGCGCTGCGGCGTCTGCCATTATCGTCCTCATCGTCTTGAGTGGTTTATCTCTGGCCCCAGCTCAGTGTGACGCCAAGGCTGCAGGGGAGGGGAGGGGCAGGGCAGGGGTGGGCTTTGGGTTGAGGACTGTGTGTATGTGCGTGTGTGCGTGCGTGCGTGCATGCACAGGACAAAGGATGGGGAGGATGTGTATTAGGATTAGCTTAATCTTTTTAGACGATGCGTGGATGTTTATGTATGCATGCGTTGCGCTGAGGTGTGCGTGCGTGTGTCCCCGCAGTCCGGTTGTTATGATGAGCAGAGTTTACAGAGGCCCTGACAGACGCAGTATCAGAATGCTAGTTTGATTATGATTCACCATCCTATTCAATCCTCCGCCCTGGCCCCCGTCTTTTCTACCACCCCCATCTGAATCAGCCCGGGACGTGCGAGGCTTCAGCATTAACCGCACATGCCAGGCTCAATTAGTATCATGGGGTGTCGCGGCAGCCCAGAGACCTCACACTGCCTCACCAGAATCCACAGAGGAATAATTGCACCACCTCTCAGGGTTTCTGACTTGTTATCACCTTAAGTCACCAGCAGACACTGAATACACTGTGTGCTGCGGTGGTGTGGTGGGGTTAATTTGAGGTCTGGTGAAAGCTTCCTCCTCCCTTCAGTCAGTCCAATACCAGGTCGTGTGCACGCATCACCAGGGAAGGATATTGTCTTCCTCCTCTGAGCGTCTTTGTAGCCAGGTTGTTATGTATGCTCTGCAGCAGAGGCGGTGGTGTTGACGAGAGGCTGAGCCGCTGCCATACCGTCTTGATTTGAGGTGAAACCTTGGTGTTGCTCCCGTGTCCCTAGTGTAACACTATCAACCCTCGGCTTCTCCCCCACCCGTCTCTTGCTCACTCATTGTCTGCCTTTCCCCTCTCCCGCTCTGTCCCTCTGTCCCTCGCTTTCTCTCTCTAGCTGTTGTTTTTCGCGTCTTCTCACCCTGGTGGTTGATGGAGTGATTTCGAAGGCGCATGCAGGCGGGGGAGCGAGGTGACGCGGAGCTGTGCTAATTGAGCCTTCTTTGTGCCCGGTCACTGCAGTGTGCCGAGGTGAGGGGGCCTGGGAGTGAATCCAAGCAGCACTCAAGAGCCCCACTGGATCGATAACGCAAGAACTTAACAAAACAGAGACATGCCGAGTGCCCAGATCAGGGTCATTATTGTCTCTGGCGAGCCACACTTCCACCAGGGACTGATCAATGTGAGAATATGGATCAAGATAAACATCCTCACCTCCCCTTTCTCTCCTTGTAGCCTCAGCTCTTAGAGTATCATGTTCTTCACAATGAGAGTAGAGCTTAGGCTTCTGCTGCTGTTGTATTTCTTGGCTCCTGGAGGATGTTAGTTTTGTCTGATTTTTTTGAGTGCCATGTTCCGTCTTTCGTTCTTTTTCTCAGGGATTTGTTAGTTTGTTCGACTCTTTCCCATAGCTGGGTTTTTCCTTAATTACATTTGAACATGGAAATGCGCTACACTACAGATTATTCTCATTGTCCTCTCTCACTCTCAAGACTCTCTGGCTTCTATTTCGGTTTCCATCCATTCCTGGTAGCATCTCCATATAACCCTGTACTATTTCCCTTGTATATCCCTGAGTTCCATTTAGTCGGTTTTAAAAGCCTTCACTCATATTACATTTTGTTGTTGCATCCTTCTGTTGGCTGCTTTATTATGATGTCTTTCAATGCTGTATAATTTCAGAGGGATTAAAAGAAACAGTGAAAAGGGACTTCACTAGGGACAGAGAACATGGCTAACTGATTACTTGCTTAGTTATAGTAGAATTTTACATTTAAGGCACTTTGTTTGACTCCTCCTTCATTCATAATGTTTTACGTTGTATAGGCAGCCTATGCGTGCCAACCAGTGTTGTTAAGTCAGAAAATGACTGTTTGGAGATATGGCTCAAATTACATTTAAGATCAAGCCGAATTACTGCTATGTGAAAAATAAATACAATACACAATACGATTTTGCAAACGTTTTTAGCATGGTGGTTAATGTCCCTACTGTGGTGGGTCTCCATGGTAGACTACACACAGGGGAAACACTGCCACGCAGTATAATATGTTGGATGCTGGATGCTGTTTGTGTGATTGTGGACGGGGTAAGCTGCAAATTAATTGCCCACCTTGGGACCAATAAAGTTATCTGAATCTGAATCTGAATAATATAGGGTCAGATTAACGTCATTTTTTAGCCACCTTTTCCCCATAGTTCCAGCATTCTGCCCAAACTAACTCGTTTAACTAACTGGCGTTTCAACTTTGTGTCTGTTGTTGTCTCGTTAGACTCACAGACTTCTGCACTGAATGGGTTTAGTCTCTTCCATGTCATAGATGTATATTTTCAACTGGAAGAAGCAAGATGACATCTATTATTATACAGTCTACTGAACAGACTAGAGAGATTGAGGCGCGCACACTTGACGATGAGGTTCTGGGATTATACACTACCTGAGTCCCAGCACCAGTCAACACCCTGGTCTTGTGAAAACACAAGCGAGGTGGAGGTGCAGTCTTTTTCTTTCCGTGCTTCCTGTATTTTTTCCTTCTCTCCAGCTCATTCTCATTATCTATTTGTCAGTCTCTTCATAATCATTGCTGCACTTACGTCATATGGGAATAACTGTCTGAATAACTGACGGCCCAAAGCACTGACTTGGAAGTGTTCACGTGTTCGAATGTGTTTGGAGCTGTCAAGCGCCATAATTGAAGTTTTCTGTAGACTTTAGTTGCTCTTGATGATAATTATCCTCTGCTTTTCCACACTCAGCACATATACACTTAGTGAGCGATACATTGGAGTTTTACAGCAAAGCCAAACATTGCAATGTCAAGTAGTTGTGTCCTGCAATTTAAGAGTTAGGATTCTAACCCAAACCACTCGTGTCACATCTTTCCCGTATGATACGAAAGCAGCATCAGTCATTGACTAGTTCACACTACAGGACCAGGTCAAGATTAGAAATAATGGTCCTGAATGGATCTGGAGGCAAGACATTAAATCCTTAACCCTCACGCACAACAAGATCATCTGTGCTGAATGTCCATTACAACTGCCCCGACAAGCATAGACCCATTGATAGAGCACCTCTAGTTAGTGGTGCTTAGAGAAAGAGCTTTGTTGTGTTGTGTGCCGTGGCTGTTGCCTTGCACGGTAATCTTTCAGGTCATTTTTTTGTATGTTTGTTTTTCATTTTGCAACATCTTTGGTAATAAGGAGCCATTTCTGCAGTGTTTTTGCGCTGCACTTCCCAGACATCATTTGGCAATCCAACAGTTTTCTGTTGTCACATAAATGTAATTATACGAAGAGTGTCTTGGTTTGGCTATTTTTGATAATTTATTACATTTCCCCTATTTTTCTACCAAAGAGCACCTTACCTTACATCAGTGTTTACCCGACTTAGAAAGCCGTAACGCCTATTATTCTTTTTCTTTTCTGTTGATGTTTGAGTTTCTGTAGATAATGCTATTTTCTTTGTCAAGGCATGCTGGCTATCGCTGCTCATGTTAACTACACAGTTGTTCATATCAAACAAACCGCTGCTGCTGCTGGAAAATGCATCACTTCCTGTGCACAAGAGATTTTTCCTGGAAAGGCCTTACTTTTAGATCAATTGGCGATAGTAGCAAAACGTGTATGTGTATGGAAATGTTTCAGATTATTACTTTGAATTGAAATGTTTTAGTTCTCAGAGTCAGAGGACTAAACGCATGCTCAGCATTCAGTGCTTACAAGGATGTGGAACACCGTATCCTTTCCACAAACCACAGGAAAAATTAGAAATGTAGTTAATCAGTTTAGTACAAGTTGGTGAAGCTGACAATGCACTCGCGAGCCTATGGTGACTTTACTGTATGTAGAGAATCACAAAGAACTCATTTGAATTTCTCAAGAAAGCTTGATTGCCTCCATGGTATTCTGGTAGCCCAGTCGGCCAGAACGCCACCGTGTAACCGCGTTTGGGCTTTTTGTTGCATGTCATTCCCCTCCGTCCTCCCTGTCCCTCTCCACTGTGAACTAATAAAGCAGAAATGCCATAAAAATTATAAATAAATCTTTAAAAAAGCTTGATTGCTTCCAATAAATGAAAAAAAAAGATTACTGAAGCTAGACATAACAAGGGGCGGGCATCTGTTCACTGCAATTAGCATAGATAACGTCAGATCTAGAGTGAGAGTGTCTTGTCCCTTCAAAACATATTGGTGTGTCATTATGTCCATAAATTTAAATTAGTGATGAATGGAACCCTGCTGTTCTAGGCCCTGCATTATTCACTTGGAAGGATAATAGCACTTGTTAAATGTAGCGTGAAAAAATGTTAAATGTTTGCTTGCTACCAGTAGGCCTACACATATATGAATGAATGCATATGCCTCCAACACCAGCGTGATTGGCATGTATTGTCAATGACGTGGCAGCTGAATGTGAACTAGTCTATATGCCTATAGACTAGTTCAAGTTCAAGTATTTTTATTAAAGTCCCAAAGGGCAATTCAGTTTGCAGCACAGGAGACACAAATGGACAAGACAACGTAAAGAATACAAACAGCCAATAGCATACTGACATAGGCATCATCGGGTGGCATGCATCAAGACTAAAACAGAATAAAATTCAATACAATTCTGGGCACACAGTGTGCCATAAAGTGCAGAGTGACAGTAGATAGTAAATTGCACATGACCCATAAGTAAAATAACAAATTGCACATGACCCATAAGTGCAATCCCTCTAGGGGAGATTTGTTGTTCGTTTATTTGAGAGGGACAATGTGCATTAATGAACAGATCATGCAGAGATGAACCGTAAATACACCAGAGTTAGCCAGAAGCTAGAAGCTAGGTAAAGTGCACAAGTGACACATCAGCACAAGAATTAATAAATAAATAAATAAATAAAGTCTAGGCTTAGTTTAGGCCTGATATCGCTAGTTTGATTTCCCCCTTTCTTCCTACACAGAAATGCAATAAAAATGTGTTTATTGAGGGTGTGAATTACCTATTGGTTTACTGTATTTCTAATGGCTTAGCAAGACAGTTTGGTGATGATTAAGTGTAGCTAAACGTGACTGTGGGCTTTGGGTTGGTCAGTTGGTAGGCATGTATGGTACAGTAGGAACCGATCCTTTCATTGATTCTTTTCATGTTATTGATAATTAATTGTTATTGGAGCTGTTTAGAGGCAATAATATTAGGCCCCGTAAAGTCAGTCATTGCAGTGCCCTTCTTATAATGATGGCTGTCTTGTCATGATGAATCAGGCCACACTTATGTTCACTCAAAGAGCAGTATGGTTTTCCCTCTCTGCCTGTTAACCAGGTGGACACTAAGTAAATATTTCTCCATGCTGTGAGATCCATGATGTTCTGTTTCCACAAGAAACCTGGTTTTGGATTGTAAAGTGTCTTAACAATTCCAAAATGTGCAAGAGTATGAGTGTAATGGTAAAAGTTTATGTGGAAAATGTAGTGGGTCACTGGTAGACCTTTTGCTCTGCTCACATACACACAATACGATGTGGTTCAGAAACTGTACAAGCCTCGGAGCAGCGGCCTATCTGGCTCTAAGACGCTCATCAGCATGCCTTTGAAGAGTCACAGATGACACTTGTTATTAAAATGTCAAATTGCCCTCCTCTCCGACTAAAGTGATTTTAGTTGTGATCATGCACCATTTCCCCCCATCAACAGTGAAAAAATCATCAAAAAATGTGCTAATTGGTCATGGGGATTGGTGGGAGACCTCAGTATTTTATGTTTCTGACTTCCAAATGAGTTTCCAATAGGAGAGGTTGTCACTCTGGCATATGGGTTTGGTGGAGAAGGAAGGGGTGGGTGTTGGCACAGGCTCAAATTGAAATGATGCACTGTTCCCCCTCACTGCGGCTAGAGCTCACAGTAATTAAATGCCTCATTGTTGCTTCTTGGGAATTTGTATTGAATATTTCATCCAGCATAATGATTATTTGGGTGTGGGTGGGACATGGATGTAATCACCTTGGCTTGCTCTGATGAAATACTGGGGTTGGGGTTGGGCATGATAGCTGTTTTAAGTGCCCTTCTGGGTTTTTACTTAACCGAATGTACATGCTCTTTCAAACTGCTGCTTCCCACCCCTGGGAACAATATTATTGATGATTGCCATTCAAATGTTTGTAACTGCTACACATAAATGTTTTATTCTTTTTGAAACCTGCAAATTAAAATGTGTCCTTCACATTGTGTCTCCCACAGAGGACACCAGTCAACAGCGGCGAAGCTTTTCGGTGGTTCTTTTAGAGTGGCCAGCCATGGCTGCCCCATCCAGCAGGAGGGCAGGTGGGACTCTGACTCTGCCAGCAGCACTTGAGGGGTTCACAGAACCCAAACCCCCACCAGATTTGGAGAGGAGGAGAGAAGAAAAGTGGACAAAACATAAATGAAAACATTATGGTGTTGGTTTAACTCTGTAATTTCCTTTTCTGTGTAATTATTGTACCTTTTGACAGTATCATAATGTATATTTTTGGTGTCTATGAATGTGTTTTCAGTGTTGCGGCTGTAAGTTTACAGCCAATCCTATGTAAAGGACTCAATAGACAATCATACAATCATACTGAATCCGTCAAACAGATGAGGCCACAAGATAACAAACAAAACACACTCTACTCTGGAGCAATAATCTATTTTGTTGATTATTCTTCAACCTTTAATTTTTGTTCACTTTTGAATTATTGTATCAAACTGAATCATCTTATCCAGTTCTGTCTTTTATTTCATTTGCAAACCATTTTTAGATGCCCCCTCTGGCTACAGGAAGTGTAAGATCATCACCGGTAATGTGTTGTGTCAATGTTAAAGAGAGACAATGTAAAAGGACGCAGGGCTGCTTATGTGATTGCTGTACCGGGGGGTTCTCTCACGCGAGTCGACTCGCTGCAGAACAGAGCACATTGTCTTGTGTGGTGAGTTGCACCTCTGAAGTCAGAAGAGCATCATTTTATTGTAACAGCACCAGATGGTTGCAAGTCAGTCTGCTGCCTGGTGTTGATATTCTCAAAGATGATGTAATACAAGCTTTTAATGAAACTGCATCGGCCATCAAGCCATCTTCTTTTCGTTTTGGTTCGGAACACTAAAGGTTGTGACTGTCTAAAAGGTAGGGAGTAATGCCAGTAAAGGAATTGTAGGTTATGTTGAAATCATGCACATTTTGAATTAATTACAGTACAGTATACATATTTGACATATCAGATGTTCTGGAAGTAAGGGGTAGTCTGGACTTTTCTCCTGCAGACTAACAACAGTCCTTTCTCCTGCAAAGTGACGCTACACATTCCAAAAACCAAATTATTCAATAAGTTACTCATTGTCTTAAACCCTATTGTTGCATGTGTAAATGTGTTTTGGTTTTAAAGATTACTAAGAATTTGTATATTGTTGTTGTGATGCTTTTATGTGTTAAAATAAAAAAAGGACTTCAGAAAAAGAAATCTGACAGAAATGTTTGATGTGAACGAATAACCAAAGACTATTTATCTACACATGTAAAATAAACCTATCAATGTAAAAAGAAAAATCAGTGATCAATTACGATCACCTTATAACTATTATTTTCCTATTTTTCTTTCCTGCTGTAAAAGCATCAACAGAAATAACAACCAGGAGGAGACGGGAGAAATATAAAGCATTGGTTGCCTCCCCAGTCACGTATTCCCTAGAATACTAAAATGTTGCATGGAGAAGAGTGGTTCCCAGAGGCAGCAGACTTTAAAGGACTCGTGAAATCCCATGTGGTTTGTCATGCTGGAATGCACTTGGGGGAAGGGGGGGAGTGTAGGGGG
>CABFOS010076577.1:0-10148 GCA_900660315.1 Diretmoides pauciradiatus | reverse complement strand
CTGTTCATCTGATCGACTTCACACTTGGCGGGTGTTTCAAGAGTTTATTCACACAGAAAAAATAAGTATTAATCAGGATTCAACAGTTAAAGTAAGGTGTGTGAATCAGGTCTCCGCAGGAAGCTATTTAAAGCTTATAGTGGGAGCCTGGTACATAAAACAAATCAGTGAACATAAATGTTTACAGATACAAACAAAATAAACAACAGAATAACATTTAACATCCATACTACATATAACATACAGCTCAGAAGCATTCCCCAATCGCAAATTTGAGTTTACAGTTAGTCCAACTTGTATAAATATCAGCTTATATGTAGGTATTTATGACAGCAGGCCTGTCAGGGTGCTTTGGAGCTCCTTTGTCAAGAATGGCACCATTGGGGCATCTGTCTGAAATACCTCCAAAAAAGGCTTCAGCTGTCTTGCAACAAAAGCAAAAAACTCAAGTTTAGCCAGGAAAAGAGGGTCTTTGGTTGCCTTCTTGACTGTCAAGTAGGACACAGATGTTGGCACTTTACTCTTCGGAAGTTTCTTGTGGCTGTGGATGTACGCCGTCACAGCTGGCCACACTTCGATTGCCCGCTCAGCAACTTGCAAGTCTTCAACCCATCAGCAAGTTGCTAGCTAGCTAGCTAGTTAGCAAGATTGCACTGCTTACTAACTAACATGCCTTGCCTGTGTAACCGGGGGTGTCACTCCCACGATGAGATGGCGCGCTGGCTACTTGGCCAGAGGGATGTCCCTTTGGCTGACAGGTTAGCGTGTCAGTCCATGGTCTGGGTGATCCGGGTTTGATTCCCGCGGGGGGTCCTCTCGGTTCGCTACACCAAGACACATGATTAATACTAATTAATACTACTAAGCTCCATGGAAACCTAGGGCAGTATCAAAAGAGTCAATGCATGAATTATAGATGAGTTTCAGAATAGTTGATAATCTCAACATTAAAATGCAGCTGTGTGTCTTAAGTAGATTTTCCCTTTAAATCCTTCTCGTCGGGGACTTGATGTGGCCTAAAAGAACCCTATCAGCGTCTAAAAATACAATAAAACTTAGGTAAGGCAAAATATCCATAAACCTAAATAATATATTGTTTGCCATTATGTGACCACAATTTAGAAATAAAAATTCAGCTTGGCACTATGTAGTAGTTAGTAAGTAAGGTCATGCTACCACCAAAGTATTAGCCAGTTGTTAAAGTAAAGTGAATCTGGATAAACCGGATTCATGAGGTGGACTGAAGATAAATTTGACGATGGCTAAATATGCCTTATAGAATATATATATCCATGTGTTTACACTTTTTTATGCAACATCTGACCAACAGCTACCAGCTAGAATCTACAAACAGACCCATGTGTCAGATTGTCCCAGTGAAGGAGGAGAAGGGGAGAGAAACTGAGTAAGAGGCCAAAGCATTGAGAGGGATACGAGGGGTAGACAAATAATTAAGTGGTGGAGATAAGAGAAATCCATCACCTCGTCTGACATCTATCAATAGTCTGCACAAACCCACTAACAAATACAAAAACACAAGTGAGTTTGTGCTTTCTTTCTGTGTCCCCTTTAACAGGTAATGCTGTTCATAATGATTTGCTTATTTAACCTATACTGTCATGTGTGCACAGCTCCCTACGTGGGTATGAAGAAACCGGCCACTAGTAGTGACAGCACCCAAGGAATAAGGAGGTGAATGCAGATCATCGAAGCTTCTTAGTGCTCTCTGACATGGAGGGGGCTCTTTGAAGATCAAATGCATGGGAGGGGGCACCAGGGCCATGCTGGTCAAGCGTAATTAAAAACTCTATGAGCCTGAGACGCTCTAAAGTGATAATGAGAAAGGGCTTCTTCTGATCCTGCCTAATTATGTTTGGATGCAAGGTTGGATGTTAACAAACAAGAAGTGCGAGCGACGCTTTCCTCGACTCAGCAGATCTTTCCAGAGGCGCAGTTAACGGTACTACGGCTGTTATTGAGAAGTTTCTCGGGCTGTCGGCCTACGGTAACGTTAGGATGTTTTCTAATTTCAGTTCCAAATCAAATCACATGTATTTCTACAGCCTTTAATCACAGTCACAGTCTCAAAGGGCTTCATAATGCCCAAATGGTGACAATTGCCAAGATTCGCCCCATACCAAGAAAGGCAGATGAAGAAATTTTTGTGCATGCCTTTGTATCATCAAGAACTGACTATTGTAACATTCTTTTTTCAGGCTTACATACTGGGCCCACTAAAAATCTCCAACTGGTGCCTAATGCACCTGACCAAAACTAGAAAATTTGACCACATAACACAATAGATGCAAATTTGCCATATATGTCATCTTCAATTTGTCACGTTCAGAGATCCATGTTAGTGTGAACAGGACATGTATTTATGTAAGTAGTATGAGATTATTTACAGATTCAGTGCATTTGTATAATATGAGTTATACAGTTCTAAGAAGAGATTATGCCAAATGAATCCAACTCAATTTCAATGCAATGCAACCTGTAGTGTCTACACTTGCTTTCTGTTGACCAAAGTGAATAGTGAATAAACAGTGAATAGCGTCATTGCCCTCTACTGGAGGAGGAGAACAATGCACTATACATTTCTATACAGTATGTATATTCTGCACATCAAGGGTCCTTGAACTTGTCAGAATAAGAATTTTGTAAAAGAAAATATTGATTGACAACCCTATCAAAAGCCCCTACCCTAACACACACAGACACACACTGAAATACAAAAGTCATCCAATGTAAATGAAAGCATAAGAGATTGCATAAAGGATACATAAAACAAAGGGATATTATTTGTTGCAATTTGCAATGTGTTGTAATTCTACAACCAAATAAGCAACATTTAAAAGTTGTATACCTTTTAAGCTGTGCCTCTCTTACCCTATGCATAGTTCGAGCTCCTGTGTATGCAGCACTCTCACTGTGCAACAGCTCATTTGTCTTTACACACCAAAAACAAAGATGCGAAGAAGAAGAGGAAAGCAATGATAAAAGGCCAAATAGACCACTAATGGGGTTCTCTTCTCACCATGCTGACTGCAATGCTGAGACAGTTGTGTAGTTGTCTGCATCATTTCCTCCTGACCATTAGGGTTTCTAATCCGGCACAACCAGGCACCAAGTACTGCCGGCAAAGCTTTCAAGAAAACAACAAAATATTGCCATCCAAGGACTCTATGTTGTTGCACTGTCTCTATGGTGTATGTGTCTCTATATTGATTCTGTCATCCACTTTCTTATGAGCCAGTCATCATTCTCTCAGTCCATATTGGTCTCTGAATGGCACAAACTCCTTATTTCTCAGTCCACTATGACAGCTCAATCTCTGAGTTTAAACGTCTCTCTGTCATTGTTTGTCTGTCTTTCTTTCTCTCTGCCTCTCTCTCACACACACACACACACACACACACACACACAATAGATGCAGCCTCTATAGACGAGTTGCACAGCACTGACCTACGCCGGCGTCAGACACTGGTAAGCAGCTGCCGATAACTTGGCTATTTTCGACAACATTGGACATTGTTACCACATTGTGCGCTGCGTGGATGTAATAATACTGTACATGGACAAGTCTGAACGACTGGTTGGATAGAGAGTGTTTTGGCCATCGACCCGCCACTAAACAGCAATGTCCCTGCATCCCATAGTTTTCCTGGATTCACAGATGTGGCTGAAGGCGTTGAATTTGAAGAAACCCCCGAAAAGCATCTTTGTTTGTAGCCATCACTTCATTGACAAAAAGCCAACCAAGGAAAAGCCCCTCCTTGAACTATGGTTGGGATACGAGCGCCCTCCCCAGAGAAAGAGACGCCAAGCACCGGCTGCCAGATTGAGCCTGAATTGGAGGGTAAGTTAAGGTTAACAATTGTTATGGTTACAATGGTTACAAACAATGGTTACATAGGCAGTAACGTTTGTTACATTTGTTAACATTAGTAGATGTAGATTGCAGGCTACGTATCGTTAGCTCAGCTGACTATTGCCAGAAACCCTACCGTTCCATACCTGAATATACTTATATGTAGTGCCTTGTTTTCTCACCTCTCCCTTTTACAGTAGATATTACTGAAATGTGTTCCAGTGAACCTGCACCTCAACATGTCAGCCGTGTTGATCCAACACATCAAGATGCTCAGACCAGTGGGACCCGACACTGTCTGACCATAGCTGCGTATTGACACAGTCAGCCATGGAAGATAAAACCACACAGTGCAAAGTTGAAACAAAGTTCAAAATAATGCTCCATATGTCCGTAATACGTCAGTAATGTGTGTCAGTCACTTTCACTGTTCCATTGTGTTAATTAATCAAACTGCTTTAATGTCTTTGAAATCCCGAGTTGTTGCCAATAAAGTGTGCTCTTCTGATTTCATGTTTCCTTCATTTCTGCCTCTCTGGCTGACACTCCTTAAAAGACTTATTACTCCTATTGGCTTTTTACTCGCAAAGCTTTTATTGCAGTTTCAGTAATGAGATTTTATCCGGTGTGGATGGGAGGTCCATCGCTGACGACTGTCAGACATCGGCGATGGACGATGGCATCTGTTCAACCGACCAACCCTACCTCACCCAAAACAATATGTTGGGCCATTTTGACATATTATCCTCCATTCTCTGTCGAGGGTGTGTACTGTACACCCATGTACAGTACATTTCGAAAGTTCAGCCTGAAGCCAATTTTCGTCACTACTACCGTGTCATTGCAGCAATTCTATTGTAGCTTGTTCCTGCAACATTTGTGGCATTTTACTGTAAGTATGCAAGCTAAGAGACCGTAGTCAGCTCTGCCAATCCTAAGTGATGTAATACTAGTGTCAAACCTTTAGTTAGAAGTAATGTATTAGCATGAGTCAATACCAGCTCAGTTGGCTTGGTCCAAGATAGCAGATTGTCAGTGAAAACTCTTCCATTATCATCAATGAATGAACATAATTCAATAAATAAGTGAATCAAATGATACATAATCAAGAAAAGTTTATTTATTTATTTCAGTATTCATTTCTGTATTTTCTGCTCCGTAATAAGATGTTGTTGTCAGTGGGCGGTACATCAATCAAACTAGGAGTTCACTGACTCCAAATAACTTCACAATGTCCACAATTGACAGTAATTAAGGCTCAATTGTGCTCATGGGATTTGGATGCAAAGGGCATCCAACCACACCTTCTTTGTACAGTATGAGGTGAAGCGCAGACGCAGTTGTGTTGAAACCTCTTCCGAATTCCCAAGAACTAAGAGGTTGACCTCTGTGTCGGCAATAGCCAGCAGCAGACTGAACGTATTGATTATTGTCTCTACACGGAACAGCAGGTAATCAGGGGAAGCGTTGTTGTCCTCTGCAGTGGTAGCTAAATCTATAAAAGTTCTGGAAAACAACGTTAATCATCACAGCGATTGGGCAGTCCGGTAGTGGTCAACTTACAGCCTAATAGTGAAGTGCAGACAAAGTTGTTTGGTTGTCAGCCAAGTAAAGAAAATCCAACTGAGCAATGCTCCATGACAATGATCAACCAGTATTGTGGTAAACACCACCAACATGTTTAATTTGGTTTGACACAGCCTCATTATCATAGTAGAGAGAAATACAGAAATGAATAAATTGGGGATAAATAAATGGGGAATTCAATTACTATATAGAAAAATATTCTTTTTAATGGGTTATCTTACTCATGTATTTATTCATTTATGGTCAATTTAATGATTTATATATGGATTTATATGCATTTTATGTCTTTATTTTACATTTATTTATCCTTGTATTTATTTTTATTTTTTTCATGTATTTCAAATTATGGCTTAACTCACAATTTGTTGTGGTTTTACTGGCATTAGATTAGTTTTATGTGTATTGGGTGTAGCCACTACTGTAACATTCTCCCACTTTGTCTGGATTTGGCATCATAAAACCCTCTCCTGGCCCTCACACACACACACACACACACACACGCACACACACACACACAACACACAGATACACACCTTCTTTCCCCCCCTAATTTCTACACTACTTTTCCTGGATTTATTGCGATTACCTTTATTCTGCAATGTCTACTGTACTCAAAATACATCCCTTCTGAAAATAACGACCCTCGTGCATCTTCACAAGTCTGCAACAATCAATAAGTGCCAATTTACTCCAATACAAAGTTATCTTTCAGCTCTGTCTTTGTTCACAATTTTGCTATCCCCCCTCTGCTTGTGTCCAATATTTCTAGCATGCAACATAGCACTTTTTACCCATCCGGCTGTTCTTTCTGCAATTTGACAGGATGACAGCATTTATAGAGCAACAAAATGCCACTAGCTGTCAAGCAGAGGATGAAACAAACTACCTATCTGTTTTGGGTGCATACTGTAAGAGAGAAGAAAACACAATTTAGACAACGGTTTACACACAAAATTGATAGTCACAGTATAGCAAAAATATGACGTTGGAACAAGTCCCGTGGAGAAGAGAAAAACAGATTAGAACATTTACCCACATGTACATGTATCTTGTATATTCTCTCAACGTTAACTCTCAGAGGAAAGCTGTGTTATTACCCTTCCCATGAGAGCTACAGTATAGACCCTGTCTGCTTCCCTAAAGAAATTCGATAATGGACATGCAGGAAACACTAATTGGGTTTTATGTCGATTTAAGTGATTCTGAGTCCTGTTCTTCAGCATAGTGTCCTTGAATTCAGAGGGCACAGGTCTTGTATCACACAAATGGTTTTGTAATAAGATGACCAACATGTTTCGTTAACATTGTTGGGACTACACAGATAAATCTAATGGGTCTGCTGTGGTCTGCTGGGGTATGATAGGGCGGCTTAGAATTGTAGGATGTTTCCTTTGGTTTTTTTGATGTTCACCGTGCAAAACAGGAAGACAGGAATGGTGTCGTTAAAATTGCTTTTAAAAAACTAATAAAACTTTGAGCTCATGAATAGTAGCTACATTATGAAAAGAGAGCGTTCCTTCAAAGTTGATATGAACATAATGGCCTATTTATGACCTGTCCTATCCCATTATGTAGTTGTATTGATTTTCAGTTCAAATTTAACCAACTGTGAGATTTTTGTTGACAGGTTACTTACGGAGAGTGGAATCAATGTTTCGGCTCTTGTCTTAGCATAAGAAGGGCCCACAAGATTTGATAAATAGAAAAGGTTTTTCTTCTCTTTATGCGTGAATTCAATTCCACTATTTCTCATGAAGTAACGCAATCAAGAGTTGATGACCTGCCGATAATCAGGCGTGTCAGGAAGTTACAGCCTAACCTCAGTTAAGCCATTACCAGGACAACCTGAAAGCCATTACCAGGAATGATGGAATGGATTCCCATGGGGACAATAGATGGACAGTTACATAGATAGCAGGTGATGAGGTGGACAAGGGAACACGGAGAAGAGTTATAGCACTCATTCCTCTTACTCTGGTGGGCTACACTTTGAAACCTAAAAATGAATTCAACTTATGGCAGAGTTGTCATTTTGATCATGGTTGGATGGGTTTAACAGTGACCTGGACAGAGCTATGTAGGAATAGAACATAAGGACATTTATAAGATGAAAGCTCCCAGCACCTCGAACCTTCACGTGGGTTTCTGAAACCATACAATGTACAAATGTGTGAGAAGCATTTATCAATTCAAATATGTTGGAGATGGTTCAAAACATTGGGTTCAATGATTATTTTGTTATTGTTGTTTGTCTGAGAGCAGTGGTGATTATTTTGGCCATTCATTTTGATGCTTTTGAAAGGTACCACTGTGGTGGTTAATCCTCTCTTTTATAATTGTTTTGATATTCTTTTTTCCAAGATATGTTTATTTTTATGCCTTATTTGATCTGTCTCTGATAGTGATAAAGTGTAAAAGACAACTTGCTCCATATTTCATACCCCATCTCTTGTCCCCTGAAGTATCACAGACCAGGCAACTCTATTCAACTGATGTAGTAAAGCAGCCGTACATACACATGACATTAACATCAGTCCAACAACTCAATTACAGCCAGCTTAGGTTACAGACGTGTCCTCGTGTCTCAGTCATGTGATGTGTTACTGTATTGCATTTAATGAGGGAAACAAAGGTAATGAGGGCACTTTTAAAGCGGAAACTGTTGACAGCTGCCACCAAATATCACAGATAGCGGCTTCCATATGGGTACTCTAATACTTATTTAAATATACTGTAGTTTACATGATATCAGTAGGTAATCCACTCAGAATTCTTGGAAGGCACTGAACAAACAAACAAACCATCTGGATCTCAAGCTTCTTTTTGTGCTGCGAACTGAAAAGGAGAGTGCAGTATTCAGACTCTGCAGCCTGTGAGAAAACAAGGCATTGTAACTATAATGGTTTGTAGCTTTAGCAACGTGTAACATATTTCTCATTGGCAACATTGCGTCAGCAGGATTTAAAATGTTTCCATTAAACCTGAGGATTGGTTTTCTTGTGTGACCTAAATATGAGACAACGTTCAGCCCTGATTTGCTGACAGAATGTAATACAAGCAAGTTACATTTTAACTGCCCACACAGCAACCGTCGCTCTTTGGTTTTCCATCAGCTTCACAGTGATAACAGCATGTTGGCATTTATACACCACTAAAGCTGATTAATCTCAAGCCTGACAGTAAATATGCTAGCATTTGAGTCATGCACACAGAGGGGAAACCTGGGCCATGAAAACATTACTAAATGGCTCAAATATATTTTTTGAATGATTTCGCTATACCCAAAGCACTTGCAATGGCTACTGGCTGTGCTGAGGACAGGTATCTGGTATATTTCATTAGACACGGAGCCTTAGGGGAGCTGACTACACTGTAAGTTTGTCACAGAGGATTGATGACTGCTTTCTATAAAGGTAAATAAATAAATAATACCAGTAATCCCAGAGATGTGACAGCCATAATGTGTGCTGCAATAAAACGCTGCGGTCTGAGGCTTCTGATAGAAGTTTCATGGAATACGTCTCATTTATTTATTTATTTATGTCATGGTGCCATTTCTTTACGCACCGCTGGAAACATGTGGCTGAAAGATTGGATTCTCTTTTACTACAGCGGCATGTGGGGTTTTCAGGTCTACTCCATCCACTTAAGAATCCTTTGCTTTCAAACCTGAAGAGTTTACTCTAAATGTTGTTGAGAGAAATGACTGCTGAAGCAAACTGAACCACAAATATCCCCAGATAGCTGTTACTGTAGATATTTTCCTTTAATGATTACTTAAATATACACATTTGCATATTCACACAACCAATTGTATGTGTTAATTTATTATTTACGAGTAACATGCTGTACAGTACACTGCCCATCAATATTTGGAGACAGATGGACACCTCCCTAATGAATAAACATGTTCGGTTTACAACTTAACTAACTTGACACATTAAAGACTAACTATAGGTTTATTTTGAGAAAAACAAAATCACACATGTAAATATCTGTGATGACTGACAAATGTGCTGCTTTGGGAATTATGATATACCCCACTCACTACCCTTGTGATGTCAGCACTCATCAGTGGCTACAGTACCTTTCATGTGTATGAACGACCTTTGGGGCAAAATATTTTAAATATGTACTTTAAGCAATAATTTGGAAAATGAAAACGGTCAAATCTTTATTCAGGCAAAACCTACCCTTCATACCAAGGAAGACACTTTGATGAACATGAAGCTGAGTGTTGATATACCCAAAGTGATAGTAAATAGCTGTTTTATACTCAAAACCTTCTTACTTAACTGTAACATTACATTAAAGGCAACGTGTCCTCAAATGTTTGACAGCGCACTGACACTTTTTTTGCAATTTAATAGAAATCTGCAAAGCATAAATAAAAGATGATACCCAATATATATCAAAAACAAACACTCTAGGGCTTGACATGCCCTTAATATCTCTGTCAAGAACAGCAGCTCTCTCTCTCTTTTCCTGACTGCAATCATGTTGAAACGTTCCTTGATTAGCATTAATCAATATGTGACGGCCCCTGCCTAACCTATTGATGCCGGTGTGGTTATTAGACTGTGTTTTCTTATGTTTCCATAAAGGTACCAGAGGAAGGCGGGCGTGGCAGCCAGCCAGATTCAGAGCACCTGGGCCTTGTGCTCCCATAGGATAAAAGGCCAACTCCCAG